>CM032888.1:31939034-32004034 GCA_019176425.1 Megalops atlanticus
GGGGGAGTGTTTACGCAGAGACTTCACCCAGGTGCTCTACTGTAATTACTGATATCGCTGAGTCATTGCACTGCAGAGAGATGGATACTCCCCATCCCGAAAAAACTCCATTCCTGGCTGACTTCCTTCTCCTCCTCCAACTCCCACCTTCTCTTCCTCAAAACCCCTTCTCCCTCCCTTTCTGTCTCTACTCCTCCTGTTAAAAGCCCTCCTTCCTCGAGCACACATGGCCTTTTGCTGTTGCTTTGCTGTACACGTCAGCACATTGGCGTGTTTCTGTTCCACTGTGACTCTTTTTTTTTTTTTGTCATTTTTCCATTTTTCTCCCCAATTTGGAATGGCCAATTTCCCGAATTTTGGAATGTCCAATTAGTCATCGATGTTCGGTCCCATTGCGCAACCCCCACTGTCAATCCGGGAGAGCGTAGACAAGCACGTGCCCTCCTCCGAGACACGTGATGTCAGCCGCTGCTTCTTTTCGCTCTGCGGTCCACAAGCCAAGCTAGCACAAAGATGAGACGGAGGAAGACATTTCATATGCAGCTTTTTGGCACGTGGACCACAGGCGCCCGATCGACCAGCAGGGGTCACTGTTGCTAATGGGACCGAAGCCCCTGCCGACGTACCCACCCCTATCCCCGGCGGAACGAAGCCAATGTGCTCCGCCTGTGAGCTCCCGGTCACTGTCGGCTAGTGACACGGCCGGGATCGAACCCAGGCTGTAGCGCTCAGTCTACACTCGGAACGAGTGCTTTTACCGAGCATTTATTGTACTGTCACAACCCCTACCTCCCCCTTGAAAAATAAAGAGGAAAAAATGCAATCCCTTCCTCTGAAGGACTGTCATGATTAATGACACAGTGACTGCTGAATTCACCCTACGGTTGCTGGGAAGTGTCAGCGTAATTGCCCCCATCCTTTCACCCGAGCTGATATCCCCCAGATCATACGGGCACCGAGGGAGCTGCTCCGGCGAGTGTCGTTTTAAGTGAGCATTGTCCTCAGTTTGGAGCAGTGAGATTCAGCCTCCTCTGGTGCCATAATCTGACTTGAAAGCCGTTGCCAGCCTCTCGGCTAGTGACAGGCTCCTTTGTTGTTCTGACGATGTTTGTGCTCTCTGTCTCTAATCCTGCTGATCTGCATTGCACAGCTATTGAATACGCTCAAAGATCTGGAAATGTGCCCCCCCCCCCCGAATGATTTGATCCAGCAATAATGTAGCACATTTACAGCAGAGCAATATTCTTTTTAAAGTACATCAAATGAGCAATAGTACTGTGTCCTGCAGTTGATTGGTTTGAAGTTGTATTTGACCTCTCTGGTGTCCAGCGATTGGTCTGAAGTTGTACTTGACCTCTCTGGTGTCTGTTGATTGGTTTGCAGTTATATTTAATCTCTGTGGTGTCTGTAGTGTATGTTTTGATTTGTGTCTTGAGTGATAGGAAGTGGCTCTTGTACCACAGACATCCGTGGAATTGCATTTTGCAGTGTTCTCCTGTTCATTTTTTCTTGTTATGCTGTGTGAACTTTAACAGGAGTCTAAAGACACCACAAAGTTTTTACAGATACCAGACCATTCACTGAGCTTCATTCATTTGCTTGGACAATAGCACAGTTGAGTTGTTTGAACATTTAAAAGACAGCTGTGGCTCTTGCCTGGAGCGAGCCCTACTCCTGCAGTTTGGGATCAACTGTCCTCTCACACCCTAATGAGGTTACCACCCGACATGCAAGGTCTCTGTTTCTGGGTCCTCAGCTCTCACCCATTGGCCACCTGCCCCCCTGACAGCGAAGGCTAATAGGCTGCTCGACCTTCACTTTGGTACAACAATAAATGTGATTGGCTGTGCCGTGCTGTTTTGGCGCTTGAGAAAGGTGGGTTTTATTGAAGGCGTCTCTCACCTTGGTGCGGTTTGGTTCGGCTCTCCTTGGCTCTGCTGTAGCTGAGCCTTGGGCTTCACTCCAGGGAGGTTACAGGACAGCACATATGGGAGAGAGCGGGAAAACCAGTTAAAAGGGGTTACTCTGATTAAACTGAGTCAGATTTCGAGAAGGCACACAGTTAGAAATGAGGGCCCTGTTTAATTCTCCTAAGAGCCAGCCTATGAGGGGAGGATGGGGAAGCACATACCACCACACACTGTCAGGGTGTGGAGTTTCGGGGGCCCTGGGAGAGCCACGTGGCCCGTATAGCTGCTGCCGTCTGCACACTCCTCCGCTCCCCTGCTTTGAAGTCACACCCCATTTCCTGACCTCTCTTCCGAAACGGTTTCCTTTTCCCAGGAGCCAAGCTCAATTACCATTCTGTGTAGTGTGCGTGTGTGCGTGCGTGCGTGCATGTGTGTGTGTGCGTGAGTGCTTGTGTGCGTGTGCGCGTGTGCGCGTGTGTGTGAGTGTGAGTGTGTGCGTGTATGGATGGGTGAGCGGGTGGTTGGAGGGGGAATAATACGCAAAAAAAACTCATATCAATATTGCAAGGGGCAGGGAGCAATAATTTCACAAAACTGCAGCGTGATGAATTTACAGTATTTATGTGTCCTGATTTAGAGTTAGAATAGAAACATGTGTTTGTCTGTGTGTACTGAGTGTAAATGAACCATCTCTAGTGTTTGCTACTGTAGAGCAGAGTCCCATCCTCACATCCACAATGCAGCAAAAAAGACAATGCAAAAAAAGCTTCAGTACGATGAACCTGAATCCACTGTAAGTGAACCTTCTGCACATTACGAAGGGACTCTAAACCCAGTTCCTGGGGAAAGTGAAGCCCTGTAGGACTGGCCTCTGTTTCGCTTGGGAGGATACACACTGGGTTATGCACACCCTAATCCCAGGTCAGTCACACTGGGTTATAAGGGCATAGAGGAGAGCAGCTCCACCATGCATGCGCTGACCCCAGGTCAGTGACACTAGCATAGAGGAGAGCAACTCCAGGTCTGGCCTGTCCTCACAGGTGTACTCAACAAGCTGATCTGTGAACCAAGTACACCTGTGAACAATCTCAGACCCAGGGTAATTACCACAGTATACTACTATGGCAAATCAGTGTAAACTGTGGTAAACTCTCATTCTCTTTGTTTGTTGTTAAACTAAGACGTAAGATCAATGCCAGGGATCGTTGTATTACCGTAAGAACCATTGTGACTGTTGTGTGAATATGTGAGATGTTTTACTTTCAGTGGCCTTGTACCCTGGTTTTGTCATGTTAAGTAGAATCATGTTCTTTTTTTGTCCATCTGAGAGATTTAGCTAGGCATATTGATTATTTATTTTTTAGAGAAAGCTGTTTTGTTGATTAGTCGTTAGCGTAGAAGGTCAAAAAAACAGTTGAAAGTCAGAGCCTTTGACGTGAGCCAGCCGGCTAAAACGGAAAGGAAATTTGAAGATCGATTGTGTGAGACAACCCAACCCAAACCTGCCCCCCCATGCCAGGTCTTTAAACCCATCTATCTGTCTGCTCCCAAAGCTAGGAAACTGTCAATCAGCAATGAGCCCAACCCCCCCGTTCCCCGGGGGTCGAGGACAGCGCCATCTTTTGGCCAGGAGGGGCATCTGCTCGGATCTCCTGCAGCAATGACTGCTCCTTTCCTCCCACGCACACATATACCCAACGTGTGTGTTATACTCTGCGATAAACTCAGGGGCCCATATAACGGGGCTCCTGGAAATTTATACTGCATGGGTGATCCAGGTTATTGTCATGAAGTCTTCCAAAAAAATAATAAATTAAAAAAACAAACAAACAGAAACTGTGCAATCGTCTTCCAGTACCGGCCATGATGATTTAAGATGCTATTTTAAAAATGGGACAGAATCCATGGAGATATGGCAGGATCAGCAGCCTCCTGCCCTTAAAGGAGACAAGGACATAAACAACCACCTCCTGCCCCACGTGCCGAGCTCGAACGGGGCGAGGGAACTGCGCGGGCGGGACACACAGCCCGTCCTGACAAAAGCCTCACTTTTTGAGCGCTACAACGGAGGATGAGAGGAGGGACAGACAATACTACAAAGAATGCATGCACCAACATTTACTGGATTCATCAAAAGATAATTCCTATTCAGTATTTAATAACTCAGTACCCCAAACCTTTCCCATTTTCCCTGGTCTCTGCATTTGAAATCTGATCTGTATTTATTTCTATAATAACATACAAAAAGTCAAGGAGAGACGTATTATTGAATATTATTGAATAAACAAACAAATATATTTGTATGATTGTAAATGGGGTCTCGTGGTCTTTCTTAGATTGTGTGGCCTTTTTTTTAGCATTACACACCACGTGTCATCAAACCTGGCCAATGTAGGCCCACCACACTCACATCCTTCCTATGGGACGCTGAAAGTTTAATTACTTAAGCAAATTACATTTTCACTGAAGGAAATTAAGTCTTTTTAATCAACAAAGAACACTATTTATGGTATCACTTTTCTCACAGTAATGATTTGCTCGCAGTTAAAAATGTTATTGTTGCCACAATAACATAGTTGATTCGTGGTGAGGTAGCAAGGTGTTAATAGTCACCCACAACAGTAATTAAAATGGCTGCGCTCCAAATGTTAAAGACAGTGGATCATAAATTAACAGAGCAGCTCGACGGGTGTGCGTGTGTGCGGACTGGCCGGCGGACAGGTGGCATATGCCCCGGTTTCCTTCGGGCTGCGCCAGGCGATGCCAGCCGGCGCCGCCACAAAACAGCTGAGGCGGCGCGCAACACAACCCCCCGGTTACAGTTAACTGGGGTCGTATTCCGCACGCTACACTCGTGCCTCCAAAACCAAGCGTTTGATCACACTTAGATCTGTTCCTATACAATCATATTTCTTGTAAGTTGTTATAAGCTCACGAATAACCAAAGATGTCTTGAGTTTCGTAAAATGTATATGTGATTTGTGCAGTATTATGGATAAGCTTAGTTTTTTAGGAGAGATAACCGTGAACAAGTCTCTTCTCCCGAACCAAACATTTCGAAATTTCATTAAAAAGTGAGCTTCGGATAGCCTACGACTAGAATTTAGTTTAATTCAAAATCAAAGCTATGACGTACCGTAAACATCAAAGACACTATCTGCTAATATAGATTTGTATCACTATTCCATAAAATGACTTTCCATTAATTTGTGACCTATAAAACTTTATCGTTTTAAATCGCCCTGGGGTATGGTTATTTCATAAACAAATTAATCATTTTTGCTCTAATTACTCGTTGATAGTTAGAAAGAGGTCGAAGTAGCCTCTAAATTAAGACATGGCAAATGGTTTCAGGACTGCGGCCCCAGTTTATATTTGGATTCCACAATGAATGAAATTTGAAATGTTTTATGTTACTGCAGTATATCGTCTCTTTAAATGTATTCACTGTGAGATTTAAGGCTGTCGCGACACAGGACGCAACGAGCGTTTGGTGCGACACGCGCCCATTCCTGCGATTTTGCGTCGAAGTGCCTGTAGTGCAACCAAACAAAAGCATCCATTTAAACCAACCGTGGTTGGGAAGTTGCTCATTCTTTCCGTACTTTTTTCTACGTCAAAATACATCAACTGGATAAAGGCAGTTGGAAAACTTCCGTGTAATGGATCTTTTCACCGGAGAGGAATAGGCAAATGAAGTTTTGTAGCGTCAAACGAGTAATCTATAGCGTTTCCCGTAACGTTATCATGTTATAGTCATCTATAGACCTACCCACCCCTCACCCTGCAATGTGAGACATTTGGAACTGCTATTATTTAGTAAATCGCTTATTGTAACCCCTAAAATATTGACGTACCCAGTGCAAAATAAATAAACCTTTGAATATTTACAGATAAAGCGCCGTTCGTCGGAGTGTGTTGGCAGGGTTAGGGGGTCTTTACTGTAAGAATGAAGCAGGATCCCTATCGCGTTTCATTCCCCCCGCCTGCTTGTCCGAAATTTGATCTGGGCCCTGTCTCCGCTGACTGACAGACAACAACACGCATTGGATCCGGGAGCAAAGAGGCACAGCCGAGCCGAAACACTGGGGCACAAATTTCCCCGTTATAAACATATCTGCATTTCCAGCTACATCGATCGTTTTGTGTAGGTTAGTGGTTCACGCGAGCATTGCAGCGGGATTCCAGCACTTCGGGCAAATGAAGGGCCTTGATTTATTTCTCCTGACCTGCTGTTTAGCTGGCCTGTACGCTCCAGCAGGTAAGTGGAGCAGCTGAAACAAAGTAAAGGGGTGATTGTCATTAGGGCGGTGGGCTGAAATGTGAAATAGCTATGCAAATAAACACCTGTACATAAATAGCACTCCGTTAGAAAAGTTATATACCAGAGCCTTTTAAAGACGTGAAATGCTTCGAGGCCTGTATAGTAAGCTATAGGAGCCTGAGTTGCTATAAATATTTGTCAGCAGCGTGTCCTCCATTTGAGGCGCCAAGTTTTGAACATAGCAGCAAGACAGTCTGAGTCTGTCCAAGAGTGTTGAGTTACTAAACCGATTGTAAATGTTGTGAAGTACATGCACTTTAGTTATGTTCTTGCATCTATAGCTAATATCCGAGACATCCGTGAACTACAGTCAAGTACTGGATACCCCTCAGCAAACTGGCACTAGAAATGGCACCTTTCCGCTCGCGCTGTTACTATGGCGCTCTTTAATTTTTCTCCGCGAGACAGGCTTACTGAGCGCGCGTTTGTTCGAATCCGCATCGCAATTAATCAAAAGAGGAAAAAATACACCAAGGTCCTTGTGCCTGCACTGCTTGGATGAACGTTGCGAAAGAAGTCTCCGGGGGAAATATTATTTGTTTCATTTTAAGTTCATAATCAGCAGATATTCAAATGAGTAGATGATTTCATGTGTCAGAGAGGTTAATAACTAATTATGTCTTATCCACTCAGCGGGTTGCACGCTGGGAACCCCGCGAGGGGGCTGTGGGGTGCTGATGCCGCAGATAACGTTTCCTTTGGAACATCACAGGAGTCTCTGTACAGTCCCACAGAAATGCGGCATTTTCACTTTCTTTCCCGCTACTGCTCGCGTTAAAAACAAATCTTAAACAGCACAAAAAATCCCGAAAACCTTCAAATGCAGTTTACTTTAGGAAAACTGTCAACCCTAGCTGGTTGCGGGCTGGTATTGCGGGCTCTGCACTGTAGGTCGGCGCTAATGGAAACGCAGCTCTGGGTGAGCGCTGTCATTTGTTCTTGTCAGAGCGGATCCTGCAGGGGCGGTGGTTTGTGAGACCTGATAAATTTCTGCTGCTACACCAGATGCGCGATTAGAAATCCTTTTGACCTCCACAAGAGGGAAATATATACATTCAGTGCAGGATATATATACGCTTTTATAAATTATGTTAAAGAGAGTGTAGTATCTCTTAATATTTCGTTTAATCATGTATGCGATTGAAAGAATGATAATTCTCCATTGTATGTTGATATGATTGATACTGGAATGTCTGATATTTTTAAAAGATAAAAAAGGGATAATGTGTTTCTTTATCAAGGAGGCCTGCTTAGGGGGGATTAATAATTATAACAGCAGCAATAATGATAGCAGGCATAGTCTGCAGCCTACAGTCTGTAAGATGTATTCGGTACAGTATATTTTTTTCTTTTAATCACTGCTGGGTATGCTGCACTGTCATGGGTGTGAAGTCTCAGGTAGCACTGAGACAACATTATGAGCTCCATGCTCAGTCTCTGTTTGTCTAACTTTTTCTTTACATCCAGAGTTTACTTTTTCAAACATGGAGAGCTGTTGTTTAACTGAAGATGTTATCTGGACAGGAAGCTGCTAATTGAAATGCAGCCAATAGGCATGGAGAGTGAGCATTCTGGCACCGCCCACCCCTGCTCCCTGTTCTGCATCATCACTCTCCATGCCCAATGAGATTAAACACTTTGATTCCATTGCACTGATTGACATCTGATTGGACATGTTGAGTGTACTGTGCTGAAAATGATTTTAATGATGTCGTCTTGAATGTAATCGAGCTATGTGTCCGTATTTCTGGTGGAGCCCACTGTTGCCCTGAGAGAGAGTTTGATGAATAAAACCATTGGTGAGGTATGACAGGTAGCCTTTGAAGCCATAAACACACAGTTTGTCTGCAAGACTGCCGCCTGGTGGCTGCTGATGTTGGAGGCCTTCACTCGAGTGTCCAGTGAGGAAAAAAAACTTCTCAAAAAAAAACTTGCAGGTGCCTCAGAGGAAGAGATGAAGCTGATGAAGACCCTGTTCACCAACTACAACCTGAAGGTGCGGCCAGCGGAGACGACCAGCGGGAAGGTGGTGGTCAGGGTGGGCATGACGCTGTCTTCCTTCGTGAGCCTGGTAAGAGCGCCCCCCGGGGGCTTCTGCACCCTCACGCAGTTCTGCTCCACCCTCCATCTCTCAGCCGCTGCTCTCACTCCGGGAGGCAGTTCAAAAGAGAATCAAGCATTCCTCTCCGTCTTTCTGTGCAGTCTGAGCTCAGTGTTGTCGGAGAGGTATTTTTTACATAAAAATGCACCCCTTTTACCTCCTCATTTAAGAAGACTCTTATTCCTTCAGGAGTGTCAGTTGTGAGAAATCTTTGGTTTAAGGGCTCTTGAGGGAGGTGTACAGATGGTTCTTTTTCATGCTAAATGACTGAATTTGTCGCAGTTTCCAAAAATGTTTATGAACAATCCTGTGTGTGGAGTCTGACTGGTGAGTAACTGGGAAAAGTCCAAACCAGAGTGTTTCTTTTTAAGAATCCTAAATGTGGGTTTTGTGATCTCTTCACATTTTACTGTTGTGTTCACCTCCCATGAGCAATCTTATCTTTTTTTTTCCAGTAATGGTTTAATAAGAGCTGGTAAAGCTTTTAAAGGCCCTCCGTAACAGAGTGAAAATAGTAAAAATGGCACCTTTTTCAGGAAAGACATGAAAGCTACACAGTTCAGCACGGTCATTGCATCTGCAAAAATCTGAATTTGTTTTATTTTGTTGTCTTTCTTCATCCAGGTCTTGATTGTTAAAGTGAGTGTCATGTCTTTGGCAGTCTTATTTTTTCCCTTTTCTTGACTGTGGTGGGATTAAATCCACAGGTCAAACACTCGGCCCGTCTGTTGTCTGAATGAATGCAGTGCCGCCGCTCGTGAGGATCTCTGTGTCCTGCCTCCCCGGCTCGGATTGCAACAGCTCGTCACATCCTCCACCTCCTGCCGCTGTCCGTTAGCGGTCACATGACCTCCCTCACCAGCCAATGAGGGCTTTTCGTTTTAGCTTAGCCTCTTAGCGTTGTAGCCTGGGGAGGAAGTCGTACTGATTTTGTACCCCAGGGTTGCCCCCAGAGGGCCCTGCCGGTGGCAGAGATGGGACTGTCCCAGCATGCATCATTCTCATGTAAGGCCCATCGCTGTGAAGTAACACCACATCCTCCCCAGCAGCAGAGCAACACTCTTCACACTACGCAGGGAAAACACTGTCCTTGAGCTGAAGATTCAGTCACTGGAACTGTTTAGGACTACAGCCCTTAAAGTTTAATTTTACCGGCTCAGAACTCCTCAGCTGAGCCGGGAATGAACGCCGAGCTCCCGTTGTGACCAAAGCTGTGAGGGTAATGCTGAAAAGATGTTACACTGAACATGACGACACCGACACAGGGTAGCTGCAGGTCTGCTTTGCTCTGGTTTTGAGGGGTTAGTAACAGGCCCCTAATCCAGCATGCTCCCACCCCCCCACACAGATTTCTACAGCAGCTGTCCCAGAGAATTCCTCTCCCAGTTTTAAATAGCAGTGCCTGTCAGCCGCTTCAGGGACGGAAATGCCCTGTACAAACACTACCCCCCGCTTCTCGGGTTTCCTACATCCGAAGGGCCGCAAGGACGACCATCCCTGGAGCCCCTCAACCGCTCCTCAGAGCTGACCGGGCCGCTACCGGCTCATCTCATTACATTACATTACATCTCATTACATTACAGTCACATAGCAGCCACTCTTATCCAGAGTGACTTACATTACATTACAATTTTTACACGTTATTCATTTATTCAGCAGGATCTCTACTGAGGTGATTCTGGGTTAAGTACCTTGCCCAAGGGTACAGCATCAGTGCCCCTGCAGGGAATCAAACCAACAACCTTTCAGTTATGACTCCTGCTCCTTACTACTATGCTACACTCCTGCCCCTCAACACCATTGATTTTCTGCAAGACCTGCTTTTATTGAGGTATCACTCTAAGGCCCTACAGACTGCAGCTGCAGACAGTTATAAAAGAGAGGTGTAGCCTGTACAGAGCAGGAAAAGGTCAGAAATGAAAAATGCATCGTGGGAGATGCTGAGCAGCCTGCACCCGGACCGGGGAACGTGGGCGGAAACCTGGGCACTGCTGGTGGAGCCCTAAGGAAGTCAAAACCATGCTGCATTAATGCAGAACAGAGCATGTGAAATTATAAGCATTGTAGGTGTGCCAGGTCTTCCTGTGGAAGGTGTCTGAAAGTTAAGAGGTGACAAACCGTGTAAAAGATGTTGTTCCGCTCAGTAGGTGAAATGTTGTCTTTTTTCCCAGAACATGAAAGAGGAGGAGATGTCTACAATCGTTTTCATGAACCTGGTGAGTCTGTGTTTGTGTGTGTGTGTGTGTGCTGGAGCAATGGCTGTTTTCTCTGAATTGCACTCAACGTCTCCAGTTCTGTGTGGAAATGAGACACGCCCCTTTTCTCCCTGCCTCCGCCCCTCTCTCGACCCCTCCCTGGAGGAGTGGAAGGACCACCGACTGTCCTGGGACCCGGCGGAGTACGACGGTATCGATGTGCTTCGGATTGCCTCTGGGAAAGTGTGGCTCCCCGACATTGTTCTGATTAACAAGTGAGACCCCCCACCTCACCCCATACCAACAAACACAAGCACACTCACACACACATACGCAAACACACACACACACACACATGCACCCACACTCTCACACACACACACACTCACACGCTCACATCCACATACACACACGTACACACACCTATACACTCACACACACACACATGCACACACACACACACACACACACACACACTCACATCCTCATACACACACACAAACACACTCATATCCACATACACACACGTGTACACACACACACATGCACACGCACTCACACACACACACACACAGACACACACTCACATCCACATACACACACACACAGGCACACACACACACACACACACACTCACATCCTCATACACACACACAAACACACTCACATCCACACACACACACACACACACACACACACTCTGCGCCTCCCTCCCGCTTTGTCCCCTGGTGCGGACTCTCTCATTACGGCTGCTGCAGATACCGCACTCCTCTCCATTCATCACAGCTTTATAGCCAATTAAGCAGCGCGCAGCCTGAGATCCTGAGATCTGCCCGATGTGTGCCGACTGGCTCTCCGCTCCGAGGAGCTGCGTTACCCCACAGCGTCTCTCCTCTCTGACTGATGGATGAGCGACGCGCAACACCGGCTCCAAACAGCTGCTGTCAAAGACAGGCCTGGGTGCACATCACACTCCCACGCTGTTCCCACCACCACACGCTGCTGGCCTGTGTGTGTGTGTCTGTGTGTGTGTGTGTCTGTGAGTGTGTGTGTGTGTGTGTGTGTGTGTGTGTGTGTGTGAGTGTGTGTGTGTGTGTGTGTGTGTGTGTGTGTCTGTGTGTGTGCGTGCGTGCGTGTGTGTGTGTGTGTGTATGTGGATGTGTGTGTGTGTCTGTGTGTGTGTGTGCGTGCGTGCGTGCGTGCGTGTGCGTGTATGTGAATGTGAGTGTGTGTCTGTGTGTGTGTGTGTGCGTGCGTGCGTGCGTGTGTGTGTGAGTGTGTGTGAGAGTGTGTGTGTGCGTGCGTGCGTGCGTGTGTGTGTGTGTCTGTGTGTGTGTGCGTGCGTGTGTGTGTGTATGTGGATGTGAGTGTGTGTGTGAGTGTGTGTCTATGCGTGCGTGAGTGTGAGTGTGTGTGTGTGTGAGTGTGTGTGTTTGTGTGTGTGTGTGAGTGTGTGTGAGAGTGTGTGTGTGTGTGTGTAACAGGATTATCTGTCTTCACAGTAATGACGGGGTGTTTGATGTGGCCCTCCATGTCCATGTCCAGGCTTACAGCAATGGCAGGGTCACCTGGTCCCCCCCTGCCCTCTACAGGAGCTCCTGTGGAGTGAAGGTGAGGACACCATAAACCGCTACCATCACCGCCTGGCTGATCACATTGTATTTTTCCACAAGTCCCTTTCAGTCTCCTGCTTGTGTCCATAGGAAACCCCAGGGCAACCTAATAAAATTTGTTTTAGAAAGCAGGCAGGTCATCTAGTTCCTCATTCCCTCCGTCCCTCCGCCAGGTGACGTACTTCCCCTTCGACTGGCAGAACTGCTCCATGGTGTTCCGCTCGTATACCTACGACTCCTCAGAGGTGGACCTGCAGTACGCGCTGGACGAGAATGGTCACGAGATCCGGGAGATCATTTACGATTCAGGCTTCAGTGGTAAGCCTTCGCTGTCAGGATCTTAGGGTCTGACCCTCTGATGTCATTAATGTCATCTGGGGTCATGACCCTCTGACCCACACAGAGTCATTATTATAGTCTTGGGGTCACGACCCTCCATGTTTGGCAATGGGATCTGGCTTTGGGGTCATGACCCTGAACTATCATTAATGCAGGGTCATAAGCTGCAGCTACACACAGGGTCATTAATGCAGGGTCATGAGCTGCAGCTACACACAGGGTCATTAATGCAGGGTCATAAGCTGCAGCAACACACAGGGTCATTAATGCAGGGTCATGAGCTGCAGCTACACACAGGGTCATTAATGCATTAATCCTGTTGACCTGCTCTGCCCTTCACCTGCAGAGAGCGGGGAGTGGCTCATCAGACACAAGCCGTCCAGGAAGAACGTGAGGGAGGACCTGTACGAGGACATCACCTTCTACCTGATCATCGAGAGGAAGCCGCTCTACTACTTCTTCAACATCATCATTCCCTGCATCCTCATCACCATCATCGCCATCTTCAACTTCTACCTTCCCCCAGATGCAGGTGAGGATGAGTTAATCAATCAATCAATCAATCAATAACCCTAACCCTAATCAACTAACCAACTAACCAATCAATCAATCAGTCAACTCACTAACCAATCAATCGATCAGTCAACAAACCAACCACCCAATCAATCAATTCATCAACAGTTCAATCAGTCAATCAATTTTTTCAATAAGGAGTTGGGCATAGTGGTAAGGAGCAGGGCTTCTACCTGAAAGGTTGCTGGTTTGATTCGCCGCCGGGTTGCTGCTGCTGTACCCTTGGGCAAGGTACTTAACCCACAATTTCCTCAATAAATATCTAGCTGTATAAATGTATAACATGAAACAAATGAAATCTGTGTAAGATGCTCTGGATAAGAGGGTCTGCTAAATAACAATAACGTTCATGTTAAAGACTCAAACAGTTTGTAAATCCTCTTCAACACTATTAATATCATAATAAAGTGATAAAGCACAGAGGATGCAGTATTTCCCAGCATGCTTAGAGAGGCCTGCAGAGGGTGTCCCCTTCCCCCCCACGCTGCACTCACACTATCCGCACGTGGGCACAAACGCAACCCTGTTCTAATACACTGGCAACACCAGATCGCCCCCTGCAAAAAGCAGCGCTTCCTGAGTGCACCGTGCTCAGCCCTGTCCTTCAGGAGCTCCCAGCTTGCTGTGTTCTCTCTGTCAGGGCCCCGCTCTGCTTGGCCCCCTCGGTGTTCGCTGTGCTGGACTCTGACTTTACATGCCTCAGTTCTGTTCTCCTCGTGGCAGAATGTGCGAGGCCTGAACTCCCCTCTTTTAACGTGGAAAGATACTGAATGATTTATGGGAGATCCACAGTACACTGCCCCATCTGCCCACCTCCTGGTTTAATGGGGTTCCTGGCCTGACTGAGGGAGAATACAGGGACACACAACCTCTCTTATTTTCTACTTCCTTTATCATTCATTAACCTGAATTTTCAGGAATCGGGTCTCAGGTTCAGGGGGTGAATGTAGTGGTGCCCGGAGGTGTAACTTCAGTCCTCTGAAGAAGGTGACGTCACACCCTGGTCAGACTGTGATTGGGTCTCTTATCTGTCGGTCTGGGATTTTAGGGAATCAAGCGAACCTTGTCCTGGTTGTCTCTTGTCCTGGTTGTGTGGGTGCGAGGGTCAGGGTTTGATACCTCACCAGTTTCACTAACACATAATGGCTTCACAGTGTTGCTGTAATGTTGTTTCAACATCGCAGAATAGTTGGAATATTGTATAATCGCTGGGGGGAGGTGTAGTTAATAAAAAACAGGTAATGATGCATGCAAATTTAAAGGATTAAAAAAAATTATGATTAGCAAAGGTGGTGATAAACTGACAGTTGATTGTAGGGTAAAAGATATGTATCAGATGCCCTCTTCCCTGCAGCCACTCAAACTGAATTACAGGGGTAACCTAGCATTAAAAAGCAGAGTCAGTCCAACACGGACGCTGATGATGCATTACAGATCCTGCTAAGGGAAGGTTAATTCCTTTTAATAATATATTCCGCTCTATAAATCACTTTGCATATAATTAGCCTGTACACGGTTGATTGTCCTTTGTGTGTGTTTATAGAGGAGAAAATGGGAGTTTGTGTGTGTGCGTGTATGCGTGCGTGCGTGTCTGCAGATATGTATATGTATCTGTGTATGGAGTGGAGAGGGCTGTGTGTCTTTGTGTGTGTATATGTGCATACTTAAAGGCATATTTTTATCATAAACCAGTTAGTGTGCGTGTATTTGCACATATGTGTACATGTGTATATACACACAGTATTTATACTGTGCATGTATAAAGTAAACAGGTGTGTGTCTGCAGGTGAGAAGGTGGGCCTCTCCATCAACGTCCTGCTGACTCTCACTGTCTTTCTGCTGCTGCTGGCCGACAAGGTCCCCGAAACCTCCCTGGGGGTGCCCATCATCGTCAACTATCTGATGTTCACCATGATCCTGGTGACCTTCTCCGTCATCCTCAGCGTGGTGGTGCTAAACCTGCACCATCGCTCTCCGAGCACACACGACATGCCCCTGTGGGTCCGAAAGGTGAGATACCACCCCCTGCCCTTAGCCACGAGGAGCAGAGCATGCTGGGAAAAAGTCAGGCCTGAAGGATGATATCATTACATTACAATATTGTCATTTTAACAGACGTACTTATGCAGGAGAAAAAGTTCACAACTTTTACATGTTATCCATTTATGCAGTTGGATATGTACTGAGGCAATTCTGGGTTAAGTAACGTTCCCAAGGGTACAGCAGCAGTGCCCCAGTGGGGGAATTGAACCAGTAACCTTTTGATTACAAGCCCTGCTCCTTACCATTATGTTGCCACACTGCCACCCCAGATACCAGAGACTTTTCTCTTTCAGGACAACCTGTTTATGTCTCAGGTTAGCAAGCGTCCTACACCCCACTCAGTGTAAGGGGTTGTGCTCCATTTTGGGAGAGTCCTGCAGGTTCAGGCAACACTTGGTGGAAGCTCCAGCATCCTGCTGTCAGACAGGAAACAGCCACTCAGCATTGTCCTGATCTGTTTCCCATTCCGCGGGGGTGAGCACGGAGCTCATGAATAATAATAATCACCGCGATAAGGAAGCAGAACATTCTTGGTTCAGAGGGAGCCAGGAATGGAAGTCAATGAGCTTTCCCTCGGAAACATCCAGAACGTTTACGTTAACCTGCAGAAATGGGTTTGGCCTCCCGATTATAGAGAGCTGATTACAGTCGCTCTGTGCTGTTGTTCTGGGGTCAGGAAAACCAGGTCTGTATGACAGTCAGGGTGTACAGGCTGGAATTAGACGTTTTTAATGAAATATTATCATTCAGAAATATGTAAAGAAATGTGTACCTATTGTAATAGCGAGGTGAGTCATGCCCTGAAAGATGGGGAGCTGAAGATGTCCCTCTAGATAGAACTGCAGCTGTTAATAACTCACTGTTACAATCTGCCAGTGAGCCTTTCTGTGTGTGTACTTTTTAACAGTGTGTTGTACTCTGCCTCACTTGTAAGTCGCTTTGGATAAAAGTGTCTGCCAAATGAATTAATGTAAATGTAAAATGTAAAAGTACTGTTTCAGGCTCATGAACCTTCACTGGCATGGCCTGAACTTAGACTGTGTTTTCTGTGCTTCACCCTGGTGCTTTGGCAGTGCTTTAGGAGCTGTGATAAAAGATTCTCTTGCCGGTTACCAGTGAAGGTTTTGGTTCACTGATCCCTTTTTTGGAAAGCTTGCATTAGTTCTCTGAAAGCCAACAGAAGCTCCTCATTTTAAACAAAGCAACCTTAGACACACCGGTGCATCACTTCCCCATTACCTGCACAGGAGTCCCAGGTTAGAAAAACATGGAAATGATTGCTGTTGAGAACCGATGTTGCCCCCCCCCGAGACGTGCGCCGGAAACCTAGAGGAGAGTCTCTTTGGAAGATGGAGATGCAGAGGCCTGTGTGTGTGTGTGTGTGCGCATATGTGTGTATGATCGCTGGGTTTTAATTTGACCTGTGAGTCAGTTGAATGTGCTCTTTTCTTACCTGCACGCTGCACGGTGGAGGAGTCGCGCCTGTTGGTGATTGGTTGATGTGTGGACATATTCACCCCCAGATCTTCATCCACCTGCTCCCCCCGTACCTGGGCCTCCTGCGGCCGAAAGTGGAGACCCCCCTCTCCCTGCTGCAGCCCCCGAAGAAGGAGATACCCATGACCGTCAGCCGGGCCGCTGACGAGTACTTCATCCGAAAGCCCAACACCTCTTTCCTGTTCCACAAGCCCAACAGGTGAGGTCAGAGGTCAAGGGTCAGGGAGGTCAGAGGAACACCGGGGGGGGAGGGGGGTGAAGTGGCAACCAAAGGGGTCCCTCTCTCTGTCCCCATCATATTCCACTGCACCGATTGCTAGGACAGGAAGTGGTTTTGGGGTTGTGGGACCCCCTGACATACCCTAACTGCACCCCTTCTGAGAATCGACGGTGTGAACAGCAGTCATTATTAATCGCAAGTGTGTATTTTTATGGTGGTATCACCTCATCTGGGATTTAATATACAAGCAGGAAAAAAAAAAGAAATCGTTGCTAAAATAATAATGATCAGCGCAAATCGGGTTTGACACATTAGCCCTGCCTGGCGCTGGGGCCGGGACTCTATTAGCGCAATGCGATGAGGCAGCAGTCTCCCCCGTCCTCGCCTCTAATTGCTTTTATTGCGTGTCTTGGCAGCGCGTCAGTGAATCTTAGCTGAATTAGCCTGTGGATTAGTCATCTGCATCTCCCAACACACTGTTGGGGAGGACGGCGGTGGGGTCAGAGGTCAGCAGGGAACAGAACCACGGATGGGGCGGATTTATCCCCTGAATCACGTTCTTACTCCCCTCTCCCCCGTTCCTTCTCCTTCACACAGCTCATTTGCATGGAATCCGGAACCCGACGTCACCGCCTCTATCCGTTTTTCCATGGTGGTTATTTATGGTTTCACTTTTCTCCTGCCTCTGTTTCTTCTTCTTCCTCTTCTTCTTCTCAAACGTGGGTATGGATGAGGTCAGCGGTACACATTGTGCTGTGCAAGCCAGGCCCCGCATGCGGTATGAGGAGGCTCGCAGAAGAGATGGGGCCCCAGACACAGCACCATGCTGCCCTCTAGTGGCTGCTGAGAGAGGTGTCATATTTTAGCCAGCTGTCAGTACACCCCAAGGTCAGAGGCACGCTATTTCGTAATAAAACAGATGTTAAAAGCACCCCCCACCACCATCTGTCAAATTAGTGGCATTAAGAGATGTAAGGGGTGGTGAATTTAAGAATCCCCCAGCACAGAGACACTGATGTGGGGGGAGGGGACTTACACCCTGTTTGTCTTTATGGAAGAGCCCCAGCCATGACAGACGGGATGAGAACACAGAGAGCTGGAGGAGCTGCTCTCACAATGAGCTCCCGAACGCTGCAGAAACGTTTCCACTGCACTCTGTCCAACAGGCTGAAAGACACTGTCACCATCACTACAGAGCTGATGTGGAGTTTAGTTTGTTGTAACAGTTTAATACAGGTTGAAGGGTAGATATAATCATATTATTATCTCTCTTTTTATTATATTCTGAATGTTTCTGTCTTTTTGTTCTTTCTTTCCATCTCCAATCCTGTATCTGTCTTTCCATCACTCATACACTTTCTCTATCCTCTCCCTTTCTAATTCACTCTCCCTCTCACAGTCTCACCACTTACACTGGTTTCTCTGTCTCTCTCTTTCTCTCTCTTTCTCTCCCTCTGTCCGTCTCTCACTCTCTCCCTTTCTCTCTCATTGAGAGCATTCAGACTGTCATCCTTTGTGACTTGTGGGACAGAACTCACCCTGAGATGCCAGAGCATTCTGGAGTGCAGTTGTGTAAGATCATCCACTCCCTGGCACCTGCACACACCGCCCCCTTCCTCCCTGACCCCTGACCTCTGACCTTCCGCCTCCCTGAGCGGACAGGGGAAAGTGCTGCTGTTGCCCCTGCTCCGCTCCTGCTGTGTTCTGCTGCGTTAGGAGGGGGGCCTGGGCGAGTCAGGGCCTCTCCCCTGCTGTGTGAGCTCTGTGTCAGCCTCTCTGAAGGGAGCTGTGCACCACCTTTATTAGCTGCAGGCAGACAGCAGTTTTCCCTCTGTTAGCTGTTCCCTCTTCTCTCAGTAATCATCTCCGAAGAGTCAATGTGTGTGCAAATAATAAATGGAAGATTCTCATGATAGCAAGGGCTTAGTCTGGAGGTTTGTGTGCTGATGTGTATGCATGTTTCAGTGTTTATTGGGTGTGTGTTTGTGTGTGTGTGTGTGTGTGAGTGTGTGAGAGTGTGGGTGCATGTGTGTGTGTGTTTGTGTGTGTGTGTTTGTGTATGTGTGTGTGAGTGTGCTTGTGTTTGTTGGTATGGGGTGAGGTGGGGGGTCTCACTTGTTAATCAGAACAATGTCGGGGAGCCACACTTTCCCAGAGGCGATCCGAAGCACATCGATACCGTCGTACTCCGCTGTGTGTATTGGGGGGGTTATGAATATCTGATTGTGCCTGAGATTGTTTCTGTGGTTGGTTGCGTATTGTGTGTGTGTGTGTGTGTGTGTGCTGACAGAGTTAGGTGTGATGTTAACCCTTTCCTGGCCGGGTGGGTCCCGGGGCTGCAGGTTCTACTCAGAAGGCATGTGCACTGACCTGAGGAAGTTTATCGACGGCCCAAGCCACTACCTGACCCTCCCCCCGGAGCTGAAGTCAGCCATCGAGGCCATCACCTACATCGCCGAGCAGCTGCAGGCGGAGAAGGACTATGAGGCGGTGAGGGCAAACGAGGGTGGGGTCAGCTGGAAACTGGGGTTTGGGGGGGGTTCTGGTGGGGTGTTGAAGGTGAACTTTTGGGGTTGTTTGCTGTCTGTATTTCCCATTTTCTTTGCTCCTGTAGCCTTTTGCTCATATACTTTACTCTTCTCTTTCTATATCCCTTTTGCTCCTCCATCTCTCCCCTGCTCTATGTCTCCCCCACTCTCTTCCTCTTTCCTCTCTCCTTCTCTCTCTCCCTCCTTCTCTCTGCTCTCCTCCCTCCCTCTTCTCTCTCCCTCTCTCCCTCCCTCTCTCTCTCTTCCTCTCCCTCTCTGCCTCTACCTCCCTCTCTCCTCCCTCCCTCTCTCTCTCCAGCTGAAGGAGGACTGGCAGTACGTGGCGATGGTGGTGGACCGGCTCTTCCTCTGGATCTTCGTCATCTTCACCACCGTGGGAACCCTCGCCATCTTTGCTGACGCCAGCTTCAACAGCACGCCCAGTGACCCCTTCATGAACCCTAACCCCTGAGCACACTCCTGCAGGGCCCAGAGATGCGCAGAGCTGCGCAGAGATGCAGGCAGTGATGCGCATACATACCCACACACACACAGTTCTCCTGGACTGCAGCATTTACACGTCTGTGTGTCACACACCTGAAATGACTGAGGTTGATAAAGTGTTGTGGCGATGGAGAGACATCAGTGTTAGCACCGACTGTGTCAGTGAGACATTCTCCCTCTCATTAGCTGTGTGGATTTCCTTTAATGTGTGGAAATGTGCCATTGTGTATATTTGTGTGAGCGTGTGTGTGTGTGTTTGTGTGTGTGTGTGTGTGTGTGTGTGAGTGTGTGTGTGTGTTTATGTGCGTGTGTGCGTGCGTGTGTGTGTGTGTGTGTGCACGAACACAAGTGTGAGCGTGTATTTCTGTGTTATTCCTGGATGAACCCTCCTGTGGAATTTGCATTTTAAAACGTGTGCCACGTGTTTAACACCTCACCCAGATACAGACACACAAGCATAAGCACACACACACACACACACACACATAAATACGCGCGCGCACACACACACACACACACACAAACACGTACACACACACACGCGCACATCCTCTGACACCTGTCCTTTAAGCTTGTTATGTTTTTTTTAAATAAAGATCTGTGGATAAGCTCAAAGCCTTGACACCCTCACATCTGTTCGGGGAATGCCAGGCTGTCACCGTGTCACTGCTGTGTGCCGCGGCCGTCACCTGCCGTACCCATATATATAATGCAGGCCCGTCCCCCGCACCCTTCAGGCCGGCGGCGGCAGCACCACTGACGCCCGGCTTCATGCCTTCTTCAGTGACATTACCGCCATGACACCACAGACATCACCTGCATGTACACAGAAAGGAGCTGTAGCGAATCGGTGAGCTGTGGGACTGCATTACTTTGACTGATTACATTAGTGTCCCATGTGTATCAGTGGCAGCTCCTAAACACAAGTCGGAGCCACTTTACCTCACCGAGATGTAAAAGATGTAAAAGTCAATACCTTTAAGTTATATTTAATTTGTTTTCCATGTCCAGTACACAACATTACTTTGTAAAACCATGCCTGGGGCTACAGCATAGCACAGTAGCTAAGGAACAGGACTCATAACCCAAAGGTTGCTGGTTTGATTCCCCGCTGTGACACTACTGCTGTACCCTTGGGCAAGGTGCTTAACCCACAACTGCCTCAGTAAATATCCAGCTGTATAAATAGGTAACATTGTTTTAAAAAAAAAAAAAAAAGGGTATCTGATGTAAGTTGCTCTGGATAAAAGCATCTGGTAAATGCCAATAATGTAATGTAACCAGAAACAGATTAAGAGAGAGAGAGAGGGGCTGTCCTGCTTGTTGCGGGTCTGTCTCATGGTGTCTGGCTCTGCCGCCTGGCTGTGGACCCGCAGAAGGACAGAGGCAGGAAGGACACATGATTTACGTCCTGTTTATATCAGGACTGAACGAACGGGGGGGGGCGGGGGTTCCGGTCATGGATAGGTCTGTGATTGATGTCGCTGTTCCGGTCTGTGTTTTGTGGTTTGTTAGCGGTGACGCAATCGCATTGCTTTTGGGGATAGACAGAGCCTAACAACAGAGGAAGAGAGTCCAGCAAACCTGTGTGTTGTTCACTGGCGTGCAGTAGTTTTCTCCATAATTGATAATTAATTACTTAATGTGAACAACTCACTGATTTGAATATGTCATGTTTAGTTTTGTTCAGTTTATTGATGGGAATGAATGGGCGCACTGTGTCATTACTCTCGGTGCTTACTGTGCCAGCAGTGTTCTGTGTCACCTCTCGAGCAATGCTGGAAATGCCTGTCAGGCCATAAAAGGACAGGAAGCCAGCAAGAGAGCGAGACAGAGACTGACCAGGGAACAACAGAGTGGGCGAGTGAGAGAGAGAGAACAAGACAGATTGATCGGAAGAGACAGACAGGGAGGACCGATTTAAGGAGTTGCACCCAAAAGACAGGGTGACCTAATCTAGGGAGCCCCCTTTGTCCCAGAACACCCCCCCCTCCAGGGACTGATCATCTGAAACACTCTCTTTGTTCTCCCAAAAATATCCCCATTGTCATGCACCCCATCACCCCCCAAAGCCCCCCTCCCCCACATCAACACCAACAGGTGCCTGCGAGAGACGGTCCGAAGACTAAACACATTCCTCCCCTTGTCAATCACTGCCATTGGCCAATCGGAGGAGGGCATCCCGAGACAATATCCTCCCTCTCGAAGTCACGCCCGCCCGCTTAACCCCGCCTGTTTTGTGGGAAAGGTTGGCATAGCTGCGCGGTGCCTGCCGTCGGCCGCGTCTGGAGGCTCTCCGGGCGAGAGAGGGGCCCCTGAGCGAGACCAGAAGCTGCCTGTGTCCGAGGAGACGCGCAGACCGCACGCACGACTGCACAGACCGCGCCCCTGTCCGCAGACCTGCGCAGAGTTCGGCCCTGTCCGTCTGCAGGTGCGGGGCTCCCCAGCCAGGCTGTGATCCCGGGGGGGTCTGCCGCGGCCTCTCCGCCCCTCCGAGGAGGAAGATGAGGAAGAGGATGGTGGTTCTCCTGGGGACACTGTGGTGGTGCTGGCTGCTGGCCCTCTCGGGTAAGGCGGCTGCGGTACGCTGGACGTGCGCGTTTTTTCGCCTGTGTCCGTCTCTCAGGTCAGCAGGTCGGCGTAGCTGCTCCTGCTCCGAACGGCAGCAAAGGCGTGTGAAAAGATTCAGAAAAGATTCAGCAACTCCTGTCAGCACAAATGTAAGGGCACGTTTACGCCAGCATACTGTGGCGGTGCCTGTCTCTGCGTGCTGTGTAAAACAGCCCATTTTAACTAAGGATGTTTTTGATTGGCAGTAAGCTATACCGATATGAAGCAGCGTGAATGTTCCCAGTCAAAAACGGCCCAGTCTTAGGGAGCGTATGTCTTCCCTAGCTTATTCAAGGCACTTCAGAAACCGCCAAATGTATGGTTTCATTGTGTCTCTGAGAGTTGGTTCAGGACTCCACAGTGGGTTTATTAGTTGATTGACTGATTGGTTATATTTAGGTCCGTTAGTGCCTGTGGTGCAGTGATTATTCGGCTAATCAGACAGGATACTGAAGATCGTGACATTTTTAAATTGTCCTCTGTGCTCTGTGACATTTGTGTGATTAGAATGGCTGCTTTAGGCACCATTAGCCAGAGTTTTCAACCGATGCATTTTGGCTCACATTAATTGCTGTAGAAAATGGTCGGTTTGAATTTAGGACTCAGGAGTTGGAAGAGCTGACCGTAGGTTGGCTTTGGTGGCTCTCGGGCCTTGTTTTTGATATAGGGAACTGTTCTGGGAACAGCTGGAGTCAGGGAAGGATCAGGGTTTATGGCTTCCACTGAGGTGAACAGAACGTCCAGGAGCAGACGTGACTCTGACAGTGTCAGTGTGATTAGGGAACAGAGAGAGAGAGCAACACAATGGAAACAGAGAAGGGGTGGCCAGGTGGAGAGAGAGAGAGAGACAGACAGAAAGACAGAGAGAGAAAGAGACAGAGATGTGTCCATTGTAAACATGATTGTCATTTGGCAACACAACATTGAACTGAGATTTTGAGAGAGAAAAATAGAAAGAATAAACAGAAAGATAGAGCTGTATAGTTTCTTCTGATGTGGGTCCATTTTTGTAATATTGTATAATTACTGCTCCTTCTGTCTGACAAACGTGCTTTCACAAAATAGTGAGAGAGTGGAGAGGGGAACAGAGAGGGGGACAGGACAGAGAGAGAGAGAGAGAGCGAGCGAGAGAGAGAGAGAGAGACATGGAGAACACTCAAACTTTCACACTGTCTCATGTTTTCCCTCCTCACTGATTGGCCTTATTCTCTTCCTGATCTCTCTATCCACCCACACCTGTCTGCTTGTCTGTATGTCTGTCTGTCCGCTTGGACAGTCTTGTTGCTCCGTCTGAAGGTCGTGGATTTAAAGACACTGCTCTTTCCTTCCCCCTGTGCAGCAGCGTCAGAGACAGAGAGGCTGCTGCTGGAGCAGCTCTTCCAGAATTACAACCTGAAGGTGCGGCCGGCGCAGAGCTGGAACCAGAGAGTGATGGTGCGAGTGGGAATGACCCTGTCCCAGCTCATCAGCCTGGTAGGACACACACACACACACACACACACACACACACACACACACACACACACACACACACACTCACATACACACACAAACACACTCACACACACACACACACACACACACACACACACACACACACACACACACTCACACACACACACACACAAATTCATTCACACTCACACACACACACTCACACACACACTCACACTCATTCACACATACACTCTCACACTCACACACACACACACACACACAAATACACTCTCACACTTACACACACACGCGCACACACTCACACACACACTCATTCACACATACACTCTCACACTCACTCACTCACACACACATACATACACTCACTCACACACACATGCATACATATATACATACAGATACACAAGTACATACACACAAGAGCACACACACAAGCAGGACTATCTATCTGAAGGAAAGACAGCTGCAGATAGCTTGCAGGTTAGAAATAGTTAAAGGAGACTGTTTTAGTGTGGGGAATGTGTGCTGTTATGTTGTGTTGCAATGGTTTAAACATTAATCAATACACATTACTCTGAAACTCAGTTATCCTGAAATGATCCTCTCTGCTGGAGAGGAGCTGATCAGGCAGGAGAAAAACGGAGCAGGGAACACCTCAGCCGTGTGTCTCTCCCCCTTTCTCCCTCCCTCTTTCCCTCTCTCCCTCTTTACCTCCCTCCTTCCCTTTCTCCCTATCTCCCTCCCTCTCTCCCTCTTTCCCTCTTCCTCTCTCTCTCTCCCTCTCTCTTTCACTTTCCCTCTTCCCTCCCTTCATCCCTTTCTCCGCTCTCTGTCTACCTTTCCCTCAGTCACTCCATCTCTCTTTCCTCCCCCTCTCTATACTGATTTCTCTCTGTCACTCTCTGTGCCTCAGTTACTTTCTCCCCTCTCTCCCCCTGCTCTCTCCCTCTCTCCCTCTCCCCCCTCCATTGTTTTCTTCACCTGTCCCCTCTCCTTTTCTCTCCCCCCCTTCCTCTCTTCCTCACTCCCCCTCTCTGTTTCTCTCTGCCTCTCTCCCCCTCATCCTCCCCTCTCTCCATCTCCATACCCCCCCACCCCCCCGCCCTCCTCCGGACTGGAGGCTCTGTATTTCGATCCCAATGGAGTTCAGTGACATTTTCCATTGGGAGCAGAGGGGTGATCACACAGCTGTTGGGCTCAGACTGCTAAGAATCTCTGCCCACCGCCAACAAGCTCCTGAGTGCTCACCCGGTAAAACACAACGTTCCCACAACGTTTCCCTGGAGTTGTATCAGCGTTTTTTTTTTTTTTAATTGCTTGCCAGTTGCTCCCATTCAGAGTGACTTACAAGGCTGTCATAGCGAGCTTCATTAAGTGCATACCTCAGGAGCAGCTAGTACACGACCGTTTACCATAACTGCTGGTGACACACTGACAGAGAACCAAACCGAAAGCATGCAGCTGGAATTGTTTTAGCATGCAAGCCGCACCTAATAATAATCCTATGGGAAACGTACCAGCGCCATGCTAATGTGCTCATCAGTCTTATTATGACCTGCGCATTATGAGAATGACAATGGCCGTTATACTTGTGTTCTCATGGTGCCAAACGGTGAGTCATTATGTTAATGTTACCATCAGTATCATACTGACACACAAATAGAGACTAGCCCTGACGTGTAAGAGTTAAGAGCGCATTTAGGCTTTGCAGTGATGAGGCAATGTGGGGGCCGTGTGAGGCAGATACAGTATCTCTCTGGATCAGCACACAGGAGCAGGAAATGAAGCTTTGACAATAATGTTCGGTGTAATTACACAGGATGCAGCAGGGAGACAACAGCCGTGTATGTGCACAAGATTTAGCGCCTGGCTAATGTTCTTATTTTGTGGCTTGTTGCGGTCCTAATCCCCTTCTGCAGAACGAGAAGAACGAGGAGATGACAACCAACGTGTTCATGAACCTGGTGAGCGTGGAGCGTTTGTCTTCATCAGCCCCCGTCTCCTTCCCCGTTAAATTGACTTGTCACTTTTTATAACAGTGTGTTATTTTCCTCTTTATCTCTCTCGTACGCTTTCTCTCGCTCTCTCTCTCTCTCCCGTCTGATTCTGCCCATTCCTCTCAGATGTTAATTAAAACTCTAAATGTGCTTCATTGGTGTGACAGCATTGTATGTACCCAGCGTAAGTAAATTACTCATCAATGACAACAGCAAATGAGCAATTCCCTCACCTCTGTTACCCTCTCTGTGGCTTGTTCTCTCTCTCCCCCTCCCTTTCCTCCCTGTCACATCCCCCCCTCTCTTGCTCTTCCTCTCTTCTTTCTTCTTCTTTCTCTTCTGCTGTTTTTTTCTCTTTTCACACTCTTTCTCTCTCTTTCTTTGCTCACTCACTCTCCCTCCTCTGTCTCTCACATCTGCTGTTCAGTTCATTTTTTTTCTTCAATTCAGAATCATAAAATGCAACATATTAGATACTAACAAAGCATATGATTTTGTGATGGGGCACACAGTACGTTCAGTAACAAACTACAATACAGAAACATTCTGGCCAGCATATGAACCACGCAACTAAATATAAAACACAAAAGGATTTCAGGGGGTATGATATGGAATAATTATCAGCCCTGTCCATATCCTGTTTATGAATTCTTTTGAATTCTGTGCTTTAGTGGTGACTGTCCCTCAGGCTGTGACAGGTAGCTGTGTACGTTACTGCCAGCATTATGCAGCTCCTGTTCTTCTATGGGGGATGTACAGGTTTTTTTATGGCCGAGTATAACAGAGTCCTCCCTATGGCGGCTGTGTCCCCAGGCATGGACAGATTACAGACTGACCTGGAATCCAGAAGAGTTTGACAACATTACGGTTCTGAGAATCCCCCCGAACAAGGTGTGGCGTCCCGACATCTACCTCATCAACAAGTGAGTTTTCACTCGTCTACAGTGTCTAAGTGTTCCCTCCACTGCCCGCTGCCAGCGCTTACTCACCTACAGTATCTTAGAAACAAGTGAGCGTTCACTCCACTGCCTCACCAGCAAGTGAGTGCTCCCTCAGAAGTAGTTTCGACATTCTGCATTTCATAAACGAATATGTGGACAGCCAGAGGGGGTATGAACTATACCAGCTGCGGTGTGTAGTGTGAGGCATCATCAGTGGGGATCTGTGTGTTGAGCTTGTTCTGAATCTGCATCCCATTAAAGGGAGAAAGATCAGCAGAGCAACATCTGACAGTGCAAACGCGGAGCTTTTGAAAAAAGTGATATCAGTGGCGAGGTGAACCCTCAGTTGTGGGGGTGAGGGGTATGTCTCTGCCTCTGTCCTGCAGTGGTCAGGCCTGGTTTGGCGCGGTTGCGTTCCTTGCGGTCAGGCAGCGGGTTTTTGTGTGTCCTTCCCCAGCAACGATGGCCAGTTTGACGTGGCCCTGTACGTGAACGTGTTGGTGTACAGCGACGGCACGGTCAACTGGCTCCCCCCCGCCATCTACCGAAGCTCCTGCTCCATCAAGGTACACTCCACCCCGCCCCCTCCCCACAACCGGCCAATCACAGCACATCCCTAAACCCACTGACTGTGACATCATTGTGTTCTCTTTATTTGCACTTGTGACATCACGTCACAGGGCAGAGAGGGAAGCACTGCACAGTGTCACAGATGGAACCATACCACTGCAAAACTGAGACAACTTTGTATTACATTACATTACATTCATACAGCAGACGCTCTTATCCAGAGCGACTTCCAGCAAGAGAGAACAGAAATGTATCCATTCAAGCTGAATGAGCAACAGTGTCAGACCAGGCTAACAGCACTCCCAGACCAGTGAGTGTGAAAATAGCACCATTCAAGCTCTACCACAAGTTAACCTGACAAGTGCTAACCTGACTAGACAGCCTAAAAACTAAGGGAAGCCAAGTACACACACTACCATACATCACAGTCAGTAAGTTACAGAACCCAAGACATATATACATGTGATTGTGATGGAAGTCATATATATATATATATATCACCAACGATGCATACAGCCCTGCCTGTGTCTTCTTTTAGCATGGATTCCCTGCTCATACTGTGGCAAGGGCAGTGTCAAGCTGTGAAAATATTTACTGACAGTTAAAATTAGTGGTGGGAGAGTGAGCCGTCACAAGTGGGCGGAGCTGCCAAGTGCCGTCGGCTGTCAGTCACAGACGTGCATGAACCAGCAGAGTCTTTTTTCCCCATTGCAAAGCTCTGGAAAGCACCACTGCCCCACTCTCTGGGGTTCATGAAGCCTCACTCTGGAGACCGATCAGCTGATCTAACTCAGTCAGAATCGGTCCTCCCTCCACCAGGTGGCGTACTTCCCCTTCGACTGGCAGAACTGCTCCATGGTGTTCCGCTCCTACACCTACGACTCCTCGGAGGTGGACCTGCAGTACGCGCTGGACGAGGACGGTCGTGAGATCCACGAGATCATCATCGATGAGAACGCCTTCACCGGTCAGTAGGGGGCGCTGCTGCTTCCACTCTCTGGCACCACTCGTTTCTGTCTGGGCACTGTAAGTCTCCCAGTGCCCATGCTTTCCTCCTGAGTTAGTGTCCCTGTCTTCCTTATTCTTCATCTCAGCCTGGTCTCTCTCACTCCAGTGGCTTCTGTAACACAAGGGTCAGCCTAATAAAGGTTTCAGTGACCACCATATTTACATTTAAGTTTTCTCACTTAGTACACAGTAGAAAATCCTGTCCAGAGCACCTTAAAAGGTGCATCAAATAAAGTTGCAGGAACAATGGTACATCTGGACTAACAACCCATCTGCTGATGTCAGATGATGTCAGTCTCTGTTGATGCCGTAATGCAGTCGTTAGCACGGCGGTCGTAACGGTCTCGTCCTCGTCTCCCCCGTTAGAGAACGGGGAGTGGCAGATCTGTCACAAGCCGTCCAGGAAGAACGTGAGGGAGGACCTGTATGAGGACATCACCTTCTACCTGATCATTGAGAGGAAGCCGCTCTTCTACATCATCAACATCATCGTGCCCTGCATCCTCACCAGTGTGCTGGCCATCTTCGTCTTCTACCTGCCCCCCGGCGCCGGTGAGACCCAGAATCCCCCCCCACTCAGGGGCCAGGGGGTCAGGACCCCAGCGGCCCTTTCCTTACAAAACACGGCTCTCCGTGGGGTAAAGGGGTCAAATCCTGGAATGGGATACTGAGTTTCTGGGAGACTGTAACTGGCATGTTTTAGTAAGTGCAGTGGTAAGGCTTGAGTAGATCAGTTTGTCGGTACCAGTGTAATTTTGGATTAAATCTAGAGGGTAGTGCAGGTAAAAGGTTGGAGTAAATAAAGAGGTTACTTCAGGTGTAAGTTTGGAGTAGATCTGTTTTCCAGTGCAGATGTAAGTTTGGAGTAGATCTTTTTTCAGGGCAGGTGTGAGTTTGGAGTAGATCTTTTTTCAGGGCAGGTGTAAGTTTGGAGCATACCTGTAGGACCTGTTCCTGTCTCCTCACTCGCAGGGGAGAAAATGACCCTGTCCATCTCCGTTCTCATCGCCCTCACTGTCTTCATGCTGCTGCTGGCTGACAAGGTCCCCGAAACGTCCCTGGGGATCCCCATCATCGTGAACTACGTGATGTTCACCATGATCCTGGTGACCTTCTCTGTCATCCTCAGCGTGGTGGTGCTAAACCTGCACCATCGCACTCCGAGCACACACGACATGCCCCTGTGGGTCCGCAAGGTGAGGCGGCCTGTGTGTGTGTGTGTGTGTGTGTTTGCAGGTGTGTATGGGTGTGTCTGTGAATATCCATGTGTGCATATGTGTATACATGTCTGTGTGTCTTTTTGTGGTTTAGCTGTGGGGTTCGGCTTTGTTTCAGTCAGGTCTACCCCTGATCTGTGCCTGTTTGCACCTGACTCCGCCCCCCAGGTGTTCATCCACTTCCTGCCACAGTACCTGGGCATGCAGAGGCCCCGTCCCGAGGAGCCGCTGGAGGAGGAGCTCAGGGAGGACACGCCCCTGGCCCGCATTGACGGGCGCAGGCCCGGCACCGAGTACTTCATCCGAAAAATCAACCCCGAGCTCATACTGCCCTGGAGAGGCAGGTAATGATGACCTTTACCTCTGTATGAATTATAATAATGATGATGTTATTTATGACAATGAAGGCTGATATTTATATAATAATAATACTAATTAACAGTGTCACGGCCCTGCTTTCTAGCGGGGTTATCAGTTCTTGTTAACCTGGTCTCTAGTGGCTGCTTAATTACTTGGAGCCAGGTCATGACAACAGCAACACAGATATTTGCACACTATAAATTATACATTTTATGTTTTAATCCAGTTGTACACATTTCTCTGAAACTTGTGGTCCTAACGTGGTCGATGAGGGCAGTTTAGAGTTTCAGGCCAGGGAACGTTCCCCCTCAGAGTTCAGCATGGTCAGAGACACAGCTAAAGAGTGGGTACAGTTTGGAGAGTGTCATGGTAACTGTCTTGCGTGAACTAGCTTGCAGACCAGAGAACGTTTCCCCGCTCAGTGTGCCTGCCTGTAAATTCCTGCCCGGTGAGGGGACAGGGACATTTTGTTTGCCTCATCCTTTGCCATGCCCACGCCACCCAAAACGTGCTGCAGCCTCAGAGAGGATTCTGGGAGAGGGAGCGCCATAGTAACGGAATGGACCAATCAGCGGCCTCCAGCCCCGGTGCAGGGCTAGCTGCAGCTGCTGGCACCATCGCCAGTGTCTGGCGGTCTCGTTTGCCGGGGGTAATCCGAAAGCACGAGGGGAACCCCCCCCGCCCTGGGCCCCCTGCAGGCGATGGTCATAAACAGGCCTAAGTGAACCTGGAGCTGGGGAACAGCAGAGACCCCTCTCATCCTGGGCCAAGGGCGTTTAGCCCCCTCTCCCGCTGTTGCAGTCGCCAGCCTCTAAGCCTCTGTTTAGTTTGGGCATTAGAGAGTAATCCCGCAGCGGAGGGGGGGGGGGGAGGGTCGCTCCGGAGACACATGCACGTGATGCCATTCTGCACTCTTCCTGTCAGAGAGCTGGTTAGAGGGCAAGCACTGTCCTTTCCCCCTACTGCTGTGTGTGTGTGTGTGTGTTTCACTGCTGTTTGTGTGTGTGTGTGTGTGTGTTTGTGTTTGTGTAGGTGTGTGTATGCATTCACATTTATGTGTGTGTAGGTGTGTGTGTGTGTGTGTGTGCATTCCCATTTATGTGTGTGTAGGTGTGTGTGTGTGTGTGTGTGTGTTTGAGTGTTTATGCGTGTGAGTGTGTGGACATGTGTGCGTCTGAGTGGTTGTGTGTAAGTGTGTGTGTCTCCTGTCCATGTAAAGAAGGGCTGGAACGTCAGTCCTTCAGAGGACTCGCATAGCTGTGCTGTGAGCTTTGGTGCCCCTGCCCCCACACAGTGTGTGTGCGCGCGTGTGTGCGCGTGTGTGTGCGTGTGTGTGTTTCACTGCTGTGTGTGTGTGTGTGTGTGTGTGTGTGCGCATGTGTATGTGCGTGTGTGTGTGTGTGCGTGCGTGTGTGTGTGCGTGTGTGTGCCTGTGTGTGCATGTGTGTGCGTGCATGCGTGCGTGTGTGTGCGTGTGTGTGCGTGTGTGTGTGTGTTTCACTGCTGTGTGTGTGTGTGTGTTTCACAGCTGTGTGTGTGTGTGTGTGTGTTTCACTGCTGTGTGTGTGCGTGTGCGCGCGTGTATGTGCGTGTGTGTGTGCGTGCGTGTGTGTGTGTGTGTGTGCGTGTGTGTCTGTGTGTGTGTGTGCCTGTGTGTGTGTGTTTGCGTGCGTGTGCGTGTGTGCGTGTGTGTGTGTGCGCGCGCGTGCGTGTGCGTGTGTGTGTGTGTGTGCGCGTGTGTGTGTGTGTGTGCGTGTGTGTGCGTGTGTGTGTGTGTGTGTGTGTGTGTGTGTGTGTGTGTGCGCGCGTGTGTGCGTGCATTCGTGCGTGTGTGTGTGTGTGTGTGTGTTTGAGTGTGTGTGTGCGTGTGTGTGTGAGTGTGTGTGTGCGTGTGTGTGTGGAGTGCTCCCTCACAGCTCCTGCAGGGAATGCAGTGAGACACGCCCATAACTCACTGCACTCCATTACACATTACACACATCTATCTTCCTGTCTCGCCTTAACTCCTGATTACTGCTGCTGCTAATTGCAGATGGGATGTTTGTTCATGAGTGGAAATTAGATTTTGTGATTTTAAGTGTGAAGGGCTCCTCAGGATGTGTTTTTTTTTCCTCTGAGGCACTCGGGTGTGAGTGAGGTGTGTAGGTAATCTGCTGTGGCTCTCTGTACTGTCCTGTATTGTGCTTTATGAAACAGATAGGTATTTAAGAATGTATTTCAGTGTGTAATACCAGGTGGAAGGTCAGTATGGAATTACATCAGTGTAGTGAACATGTGTAAAAGGAGATGTGCTTGATAGAATAAGTATGCACATTTATTGGGAGGTGTAATGAATGTATATACATAGATATGTATATACACAGAATATATATATATACACACAACTACGTGTGGAAGTGCATTAGATAGACAGAGAGATGTAGAGTTCTGTATGGAGGTGTATTACACAGAAAGATGTAGAGTTGCATGTGGAGGTGTGTGTTGGAGAGTGTGTGAGAGAGAGAGAGTGTGTGTGTGTGTCTGTGTGTGTGTAGAGTGTGTGTGTGTGTGTGTGTGTGTGTGTGTGTGTGTGTGTGTGTGTGTGTGTGTGTGTGTGTGTGTGTGTGTGTGTGTGTGTGAGAGCTGACGGTATGTCTCTGCTGTGTTTTCTCAGGCCTGACAGCACGGTCCAGCTGCAGAGATTCCTGGACAGTGAGAACTACTGCCTGATTCTGCCGCCAGACCTGAAGTCTGCCATCGCCGCTGTCACATACATGGCCGAGCAGCTGCGGAGGCAGGACACCGACGACACTGTGAGCCCCCATCCTCCACCCCCCGGGCGCGGTCCCGCTCCCAGCCTTCCCAGCATGCCTCACTCCCGCCTCTCTGTGTGTCCTCAGATGACGGGAGACTGGCAGTACATCGCCATCGTGGTAGACCGGCTCTTCCTCTGGCTCTTCGTGGTCATCACCACCCTGGGGACCTTGGCGCTGTTTCTGGATGCCAGCTTCAACTACACCCCCGACCAGCCCTTCGCCTGAGACCAATCCCAGACTCCGCCCATCCGCTCACTCCAGGAAGAAGAGAGGACTACACTTCCCATGATTCCAGTGCAGAATCTGGCTGCATTCCAAACTGCACCCTCCCCTTGGGAGAAGGATCACTTTGAGTGACATCACCAAGTGATCATTTTGGTGGCCAAAGGTGTCTGCGGTTTAAGAAGGAAAGGACAACACATTAGCTCTGAAAAGCACCTCATCGTTGATCAGTGCCAACACAGAGATGGTTTTAGAATTCATTCTATATGGAGATATACACATTAAAATGTATATTAAATGTATTAAATGTATACCTAAAATATAGAGGCAGCTAAGGCTATTAGTGTAGGAGCATTTTTGCTTAACTACGTATACATTTTTAGTTATTACTTTTATTTTCATATGATTATTTTTATGGAGGAATAATGAAAAGGCAATGAGGTTCAACAGACATTATTTCCAGTTTATTTATTTTCATCATTAATTAGTTTGGGCTCCGGTGGTTTCTGCTGATGGTGTTCTCATCCCGTTCCCTCCTCCCTGGCAGTTAGAGATGGGCCAAAGACTCACGTGTGTGTCGGGAGACAAAACAGAACAAGCCACACGATGAGGCAACCCCCTTCCCAGAATCCTCCAGGAGAATACAGGTGAACTGTCCCAGTGCTCTGAGGCCAGCACTCCACCCACAGACCCCCTTCCTGTTCCTTAGGGTTTCTTTTTGTTTGATTTACTCCTGAAAACACACATATTTGCACACACACAAAGACACACACACACACAGCAAGACTCGCGAGTCAAGAGTCAGTAGATGAGGGGCTTCCATCCTAATCCTGACAACAGCCCTGACTTTGTCAAAACCCATTCATAAGCTGGTCTACTTGTCAACCATACATAATTAAACAGCCACTTATTTTAGAGTGACTGCTGTCTCAATGTTGTTCAAGTGCTTCTGTGACCCAAATGCTCAGCTTAGAGAACAAAGTAATCAAATCATAAAAGATTTTTAATGTTCAACCTGAAATAATGTTGACAAGTATTCATTGTGTGCAAATAAACAAATGCCTGTTTTCAGAGAGCATCTTAATCACCTGAATATCACTGAGATGTCATTCACCTTAATTATCTTTAACATGTGACTGTTCCATTAACAGGCAGGCTCCACTTTACGAGAAAAGGTCACTGTTTGAAAACAAACTGGGTTGTAAGGCTCCTTTATGTAGGCAGAGAACACTGGGCCTGAACTGTAAGTCATGACTTGTAACACCAGAGGGCAGCAGAGGGCAATATGTTGGTTCCCCTTGCATGCATATTTTGTGACTTTATGAGCTTACACTGCAAAGGATTTGTGTAGAAAGTGTGCACACACATATGAATCAGTTCCACTATGATTGAAGTTATTATTATGAAGATCAATAAGTGATATTGATATTATTTATGGAAACTCTTGTAAGGTACTTTCAATAAAACATGTTTGATATTAATCGTTCAATGTTATTTTATCCTCATACCTGACTAAAGTGTGAACTGATTAATCTCAGGGCCTGTTCTACCTCTCCTTATATATGTATAAGTCTTGCATGCAAAGCAGTTAATGCTGTAGACACAATGGTGTTCATTCACAAAGCATTAACTGATAAACTGAGCCTGTTTTTTTTCCACATGGAAAACACTCAGGGGCCAGAAAAAGAACACAAACAATGCTTTTTTTCATGAAGTCATAAACTAGCACACCCACCAGAAATGTGTGAGTTTCTGCCAGCTTTCTCGTTACTTTTGAGCAGAGATGGCCTGCCTGCCCCATAGTAGGAGCTAAAGTTTAATAGTTAAAATATTTAGTTGTACGACCCAAATCATTCATAGAACTGTGAAATGTGTTTAGTGTCCACCCGTCTATTGTTTTGTATGGAAAATCTGCTTTATTTCGCTCCTGAGTGGGAGGTGCTGGAATGGGTATTTAGGTTATTTTGTGCTTCTGGTGAGGTGGCAGGGACGACCCTTAGTTTGCCCGTGTGAGAACATCACCCGGTCCATGTCATGGCTGAATCCACACGTCCACCTACAGCCTGCTGTCCCACCTCCAGTGTAGTTGCGAATACCATTTCTGTTGAATACCTCGGAGTGTTCCAGTTTCTGTTACCATCAGTGATAATGTTCCTGTATTCACAGGTGTAGCCAGGTGGTCGATGTGCAGTTTTCAGTAAGAATAATGTCGCTGTTTGTTGATACAGTGTCCACTCTCTACCAAAGTCAGAGACTAAATTATACAGGATATTATAGGAAAATATATCCCTGGTTATTTGCATAGGTGAGTTTTTCTTTTCCCTCCTCTTTCTCTCTTTCTTTACTCTCCTCCTTTTCCTTTATCATGCCATCATATGCACATCATATTCACACATGTCTGATGGGCTTTTTTATGTGTACTTGTTGTTTTCAGGATTTAATCTGTAATTAATCTGATGGTTTGTGGACAGGTGGGTATGTCCTGAAGCAGCTGTGTAAAGAACTGCCTGTGTTCGGTTTCAGTGTGACCGGATGGATCCTCACCAGTATGGCAGCCCAGTTATTGCATAACCGCAACAGTATCTCTTTATCGGTGGATAGTAAGGCTGGTAATGCTTCCTCTGTGGCTCACTCCCCCAAAGCCACAGGTGGAGATGAAATGAGACAGCTCTCATAGAGGGCTGCTGTTCTCCACATGAAACACACAGCTCAGCTCTGTCACATCCTCAGAGTGCAGAGACACACAGCTCAGCTCTGTCACATCCCCACAACACACACACACACAGCTCAGCTCTGTCACATCCTCACAACACAGACACACACAGCTCAGCTCTGTCACATCCTCAGAGGATAGCCTAGTAGATGTCAGTTCCATGTTTTCCAAGAATCTTTAAATGGTTTTCCTACAATCACTCTAGGGTTTCATTTTTTTCACAACTCTCTCCAGTTCCATTCATTTCCATATGCTTTCCGCAGATTGCTGTGTATCATATAGCCTCAGAAACTTTAGAAAATTAGATATCTCATTTCTTTTTCTTTTTGGCTGCTAGCTGTTCGATAAGCTCCTGATAATCACACACACAAACACACTTAAGATAAATGGCTTCACATGAAAAAAATAATGCAGGTCAGTGACACATCTTGTGTTTAGTTTCAACACTTACACTAAGTGATCCAAAACCTGGAAAATAGAAAATATTACAATTCTCTTTCATTCATTCTCTCTCTCTCTCCCTCTCTCGTATCCCTCTCTTGTTCTTATTAAGAACATTAAGTACACTGCTCCTTAGCAACCACCCTGACAGAAGTAGGCCAGTCGTTGGACTCTCATGAGAGGTTGTGATATACGTCCACACAGCTTGTTGCAAAGTGCTTTTACATATTACCCATAATCATCAATGCAGTTGTTTTTTTTTAAGTTAAAATAATCCCTCAGCTATGATAGTGAAAATGAGAAGGTGTGTCCAGCAGACATAAGCAAGATTTAATTTACTAATGCCAGTGGGGAGGAAGACAAATGTGAAACTGTCAGACATCATAGTTATGAAAACCTTAATGTGCTGTAATTTGGTGCTTCTTTGGTTTTTTTTTCTTTTGAAAGCAGTTGTGCACTCAGGTTTTGGGTGCTAGTCAGATGATAGTGTTCTCTCAGGCAGGTTAAAGTTTCCAGCTCCTTCAGTAATGCCCATGATCATCACTGCAGAGGACCTGCTGTTTTTTCCCTAAAACCCACAGAGCAGCATGTTTTACTGGTAACGGCTGGACGGCTTCCAAGGGGGGCCGTGAGCCACTTAATCTCTGTGTTTTTTCACTCGCCTGTTCATTTGGGCACAAAAGAAGGCAGAGAGAAGCTGAGAGGTGTTTGTGCCTTTTCTGCAGATGCAGTCCCTTTTTCCACCCCGACGGGCATTGTGTAATCGCCGGTAGAAAGACGAATGTCTGTTTACAACAAGAGGAGGAACCGGGCCCTCCTTTTGTGAAGGCGACAGCCTGGCCCCGAGTCTCGCTTCAGCAAAGAGCGCTGAGAGCTGAATCGCGTAACCAGGAGTGACTGGGGCGGTTAGCGGGAACATTCTCAGAGTGAAACCCTCTCACCGGTTCTGTGCGGCTGAAATTCCTTGCGTTTGCCCCACACACAATGAGATCTTTGTTGCCCCGGGTTCCTCCGCCGCCCCCCTTGATGCCCTTCCGCAGCCTGTTATTTAACAGAGGTGCTCCCACAATGCACTGGGGGCCACTGGAACATGCCGTGCTGGGGTAAAACTCAACCGCCATCGGAGTAACGCGTCACACATTAAGAGCTTCCTCCGTGTGGTATGTGAGGCACAGTACTGAAGCTGAAATATATCGATTCCTCTGAGAGTAAATTCTCTCAGGTCCAGGGCAGTGGGCCCTCAGTGTGCCATTGAGACTCTTTGTATTGTTAGTGGACTGTTGGTGTAGACATTGTGCAGTTATTAAGGTTTGGAGGATGTAAAAACCGATGCTTTGCATGGGCTGCTGTCAGGGCTGTAGTTGTCTGGGTGGAAAAGTTTCACATAAAATGGCTAAACACCCTGATTCTCCTGGAGATCTACCACCCAGTTTGATCTCCATATCACCCAAAATTACCTGTTTCTGGAGGAGGGGGCAACTGGTGATACTCATTCTGTCACTTTTATAAAACAACTAGCATGCATTTGCTGTATTCAGGCATTCTGCTCAAAAATCTCCCTCAACAAGGGTGTGACCCGTATTCACAGCCAACACTTGACAGTCAGCCTAGCTAGTTCAACATCATTTCCTTTATTGTATGTTTTCTCATTGGAGTCATTGTTTAAAGCTATGCCTTCCCCCAGGTGACTGATAGTTGGTTTGTGTGCAAAATTAACATTTATGCACGGAATGGTGTGTAGTGTGTGCAGCCTCTGAGCTTTGTTTTTAAATGGAAGAAGGAGTCAGGGACACGGGATTGCTGTTGGAGAACATTTATTCCCTGTTGCTACAGGCTAACTGTGGGTCGCACAGGTTGCCTTGAAATAAAAATTACCCATGGTTTTAAATACCTAATGCAACTATTTGGACAAAAGAAAATAGAGCTATTTTTATAAGATGGATTTGCAGACCTGCTTTCTTAAAACACGAGGCACTGTCTCCCGAAATATGAAAATGTTACACACTTTAATCAGATGCCCCCAACTTCTAACCCTCAATGGTCCACTACCGACCGACCTCACACCCCTGAGACTGAGATAAGAAGCTCCATAATTTGTGTGCTCCTCCACCCTCCAGTCCTTTACTGGCATCTCGCTGTAGTGGATGGAGGGGCACTGAATTCACCAAACTGCACCAGACTGCTGCGTGCTAGAACACTAGCTAAGAACACCACAGGTGCTTGCTCTGTAATTAATCCAGGAGTTAACTTTGTCAAAAATGAAGTAATGTTAAATGTGATACTAAATTACTACCAGGCTACACATAAAGTTCTTGAGGTTAGATTAGAGTTAAGAAAAGGCAGTAGTTTGATTGGAGCACAGTTTGAAGCAAAAACAGCAGTACTTTATTTCAATATTAATGAAATTGTGTTCCTCTCGAAGTAACCCTGTTTGATGGCTAACTCATACAGTGCTTCACCACAGGACATGTGTGCAAGTATTAAACATGGGATAAGCAGTGGCTGCATTGATGAGCGCCAAAGTTGTGGCAACTAATGTAAAAGAAAATATGCATTTTTGTAAAATATAAGGAGCACTCTTAGCTGGTTAAAAACAAAGCTGCATTAATGAAAAGAAATCCAGTCGTGTGCTTTTTCAATAACAAGATTCACACCATTGTCTATAAGAAATTATAATTAAATTTGAAGCGTTCCAGCAGATTGTCTTCACCTTCACCTTATACCTTAATTTTACAGCTCACCAGAGGTGCACAACTTTATTAGAAAGGTATACCAGTCAGTGCCGATATTTTCAAGAAGGCTTTCCTGGAAGGAGGGAAATAATGACAAATTACTCATATTTCCTCCTTTTTACATCTGACATGTCACTCCAGGAGCAAAAGGTCAGAGAGGCATGCTTAGATACCGGCTCTAGGCAGTTTAATAGGTAGTTACATTCAGGAGCAGCCTGGGAAAGCGAAACACCCATGTCAGCTTTTTGTGACTGAGCAAATAGTCATCGTCAGTCCAGTAAGCGCTAACCGCACAATCTGAAATAAATTGCGTCTAACCGAGGCCACGGCTGCCCGCTGGGGCTATATCTTGCGTGACGTCAGCACACTACAGAAGTTCACGGGAGCGAGAAAAGAGACGTGAACCGCGCGCATCCCCTCCCCTCTCCACCGAGGTTTAAAACGCTCGTCCCCGACAACTTCTCATTACAAATTCAAGGTGCGGCTTTGCGAGGCAGGTGGAGCAGAGATCCGCTCGAAAACTCTGAAGAGTTAGAACATCGGAGCGATCTCTTATTGTTTAGCGAATCGTGAGGATAGGGGTCAGTTTCTCTCCCATCGCTTCGAGAAAATTTAGAGACTAGAACAGTTAAGAAAGTCAACTTCTTTCTTGTCAACAGGTGTAGAGAGCATAAAAGACCCTTTGTGAAGACTGGTGCAGCCACAAGGGATTTTCTGTTCGCAGAAAATCACTTTGTGCTTTTTAATATACATTATTAGCTCTATATTGGCGGTCGAGCACTCTCGTTGGTGTTTTTTCTGACTGAATTAGTTTTAAATATGGCCAACTCTGGGCTCCAGCTTTTAGGCTTTGCTCTGTCGCTTATCGGCGTCATTGGACTGATTATCGGCACTATCCTCCCGCAATGGAAGATGTCGGCTTACATAGGAGACAACATCATCACAGCAGTAGCGATGTACCAAGGTCTTTGGATGTCCTGCGCTTTTCAGAGCACCGGACAGATGCAGTGCAAAGTCTACGACTCCATTCTGCAGCTTGATAGTAAGTAGCAAGTTAAGAACAAGTAAGAGCGAATACAGTAACGCCGTTTATGTATTGTGATATTATTGCTAGTCATGTATTAAATTTGTATGCGCAATTATCCAGTGTCGTTTGCCAGCGAAACGCCGAGGCGTCTGAACTTTCGAACGAATTTGCTTACAATGTTGTACGTGTACTGGCAAACATACGCCTGTAGATCATTGCTAAGGGAGAGTGAGTGATTTCTGTTACTTGAGCTCACCTTATCCTTCGCAAAAGGTGAACCTCTCCCAGCGCGCAGTGCGCCCTGGTGACCAACGTAAAACGTGAAGGTGTTTTAAAGTAAGTAATTGGTTGCAAGGGATTGATGGTTACATGTTTCATAATGACCTCCAATGTTTCAAAACAGTGCGTAAACACCAGTGTATATACCCGTGCATTTTTTTTTATTTGGGCTTGGGTATCTCTAGCGCCGCCCATACCTGTTCAAGCGGAGATATCTGACGTGTAGCGCGGATTAAGATGTCGCCTGGGGGTTTCGGCGCCTTAATCACCCCCTCTCTGGTTCTCTTTACTAAAAGCAACCGTTTATTACCAAACAGTTGGTTTATTGTTCCGAGCAATTTGCATATCTCGGGCAGAGAGGCGATTGACCAGGAGCGCAGGTTTCTTCTGGATTCGGTAGTTCGGTATTACCTTCTCTCAACACTGAGGGGAACCTATCTCGCTATACCCGCTCAACCTACGCCCAAATTACTGTGTCTCATAAGGATCTTTAAAGTTATTTTTCCTGTCAGCTTTCCTGTCCTAATGTATATTAATATATATTTAGCATATACATTGCTGTTCCTTTCAGGAAGGTAATTAATCAGAATTCTTAGTAAATATCCAGCTCTGTAGATTCATAATATGAAAAACTATAAACTCCGAGGGAATAAATAATGTGTGTATTGGAAAAGGATTGTGTAACAAAAGTGTGAGTATCTGAAAACAAATCGGATGGCAGCATCTAGCTGGTCCCATGAAACATGCACCCAGTTAGCAACCCTAACCTGGGTTTGCAACGCTTGGCCTGTCCAGTAAATCTCTTTCCCTCACACACATTTTCTCCTACAACATCCACAGGTGTTTGTTTTTCTTCACATTTAAATCTGGTTAATTGGCTGACCCGAGGTGGATTGCAGCAGACTTTTCTATTGTTAACAATACTCTACACAGAAATGGTAACATGTATGTATCAGGTTTGCTGTCTTATTGACAGCTTGTGGTCTAAACTAACTTGTTATCCGCATGTAACACAGTAGCTATGGCCTGTCTTCTGGGTGTTTGTTTTCTCAGTTTAAATTGGACAATGGCTGCATATGTCTCAGTAAATGTATTGGGGCCCCACATCAACAACATATTGGGTAACACTGAGTTAGCGTGGAAAACACTGTCAGGTTGTAAGATGTAGAGCTGTTGGCTTTTTGTGTTTCTGTGTGAATGTGGAAAACATCTGAGGTAATGTCCCATGAAGCCTTTCTTCCCCTGCTGATTTGTGCGGCATGGACGCGCTTTGGTTCCACTGTTGCCACGGTAATGATTAGCCTAGCTGCCATTGGGCAGGTCTGTGCTGAGTCACGCCTCCTTGAAGAACTGAGGCAGGGTAGACTTCTGGTTTCCCGGGTGACTGCTCCAGGGACTGAGAGCAGTGTTTAGCAAGCACACCTGTGGTATTTAGGGTCAGGTGTGTGTGTGTGCTGGGCCAAAGGCACTGACAGAAATCTGTTGTCCTTTTGCTCAGTCAGCGAAATCCTTCCTCATAGCTGGGGGCAGTGTTTCAGTAGAGCCAGTCTGAGATGCTCTGTGGTTCTCACACTGCCAGGACTGAAATGTGATGTGGGAGGAGTCTGTTCCTTTTATGACATCACTCAGCTCAGGATTCTGAGAGTCTTTCCAGAGCACAGACCAGGCATTTTATCTTGAGTTAGACATTTTCCGAAGCAATTCAGGTCAGGCGTGTTACTCAGAGGTATAACAGTATTATGCCACCTGAGAACTGAAAATGCAACCTTCTGGTTTCAGGTTCTATTTCACACTAGTGCCATTTTAATCAAAAGCAGACTCCTTGTACAGTACAATAAGGGTTCTGTTCCCTGCTGCCAGTGCCAGATTCTCCAGAGACTGAGGTTGTGTCAGGTACTTGTGAATATTCATGACTTGACTGATCCTTGCACTGTAGGTATATGTAGATTTTTATTGAATGGATAATTGTTTAGTCTGAAATTCATGCATAGAGGGTCTGGCTGCTCATTTCTATTCATGAGTGCAGAGCAGGAGAGGGAAGAGGCTGGGGGGCACGGGGGGCATGGGGGTGAGTGGGCAGGTAGGCGTCAGCATGAAGCGGGGACAGTGCTGGGTTTCTGACCCGGGGGTTGCAGGCTTGATTCCCAGGTGATCGTCTCTCGTTTTGCCCTTTGGCAAGCAGCCGAGTCCAAGTCAGAATATGCATAAGAAACATTTGTAATTGCTCAGGGAAGAATGTAGCCCCCCCTGTAAGAGGACACCTGCTGGTAATGAGAGGGTGCAGGGAAGGACAGGGAATGCTGGAAGGGACTGTGTTTCGCCCCCTGGCGTGACCTAAGAGTGGCTGACATGCAGTGATGGGAACTGAACAACCTTGTCACAAACCTGTCAGTCTCTTCATATGACACCATGCATTTCCTCTCCTGCTGGCTCAAATGCAACATGGCAGTTCCTGCACTGTGACAGCATGTTAACGGTCCTCTGATGTGGAGTTCCTGCAGTGTGAAGCACTACAGTAAACAGGCCAGTGGTCTGTAGCTTGAATTGCTTATCAGCGTTTGACTTGCGTATCAGTGCTCCTGATAAGCAGTCATTTTTATGTAGGACTTAATCTCTGTGTAAATATTACTCACACGAGTGGAAGCTGATAAAGAGAGCTGAGCAGTTGCACTTAAAAAGCTCTCAAGATCCTTCTCAATGTAAATGTCGTTATTTTACCGTAAAATTTTCCTTTAACATTCCTACCCATTTAACCCCAACATGCCTTACACATTTAACAGTGTAAGGTATGCGCAGTGTTAGTGTGTGAGGACCTGCGGGGCCGAGGGGAAGGCAGAGTACAGAGTTTGCAGTCCCGCAGTTTGCTCACGCGGATGGAGGGGGAGCGTTTCGGTAATGAGTAATCTGCCCGGCTCAGGGGGCTGTAAGTCACCCGGGCGTCGGGGCCAGCGGTTGCCCAGCTGCACCGCTGAGCCTTTGTGCCGGCTGACGGATGGGCCTCCGAAATGCCAGGCCGCTTTGTGCCCGCCGGTGAGGCATGGCGGACATCGCCGTGGCAACTGCGGCGGGCTGGGGTGCATGTGCACGTTCCGCCCCCAGGTTTAAGCCACAGTGAGGGGCAGGTTCCTGTTACGCCCACCCGAGCACAACCTCCCGCCCACCCCCCCATGGCCGCACGTGTTTCCAGCTCAAACCTGTTCCTAACAATGGAATTGGGGGTGTCGGGGGATGGGGAAGAGGGGCTGACTTTTGGAAAACTTCCGGCTCGAACCAGTTTGAACCGCCCCCCACCTGACAGGTGGGAGATGGAATCCGTGCAGGAAAGAGTGCTGGAGTGATGGAGAGAGTGTGACGGGGGGGGGCTTGGGAACAGGCTCATTTGCATGTGCCGTTAAAGAGCTTTTTGTGTTTGAACAGGAGAGGAATCATTCTTCCCTGTCCTGCTCCTCCTCCTCTCCTGTGCAGTTGGAGCTTTGTTTGTGAGCGCAGGGATATACTGGCACAGACTGGTTCCTCAGTCCCCCGTTCAGAGATTCTCAGGATGTCCGCTTCACAGATGGGGGCGTGGGGGGTGGGTGGGGGGAGGGGAGGGAGTGACCAATCGGATTCACAGCTCTGCACTTTCACTGACTCCTTTCACAAAGGAACAGATGGATCTGCACTCCTCTTGCAGGACAGACAGAATGAAATATTCTGCTGTGTTTAACCAAAGTCCTTTCATGGCTGTTGGGCAGACACCGCTGTTCCCTGAAGAAGGTTTTCATGTGTCTGTAAATGAGGTTATCAGCTTGCCTTGTAAGGCTCAGTTCATCCACTGCCATGAGGGATGGAACTTAACCATCTGCCTGCCTCTTTACCTGCTTACCACACCGCATTTCCCATTTCCCACGTTTGTAGGTTTTGGGGTGATGAGATGGTACAGAGGCTGTGCCCAAGTCCTGCCCATCTTACTGCATGTGTGTAACTGCTCTGTGTGTTTGGGGGGGGGTTTACATCCACAGGAATGGTATGGAGTGTAGTGATATCCTCCCATACACACGCATGCCTACCGCCACCTTTTCACACTACAAGTCCCACAATGCGTCTCTCTCTCTCCCTGTCTCTCAGGTGCTCTGCAGGCGACGCGGGCGCTGATGATCGTGGGCATCATCGTGTCGATAGCGGGGCTGGGCGTGGCCTGCATGGGCATGAAGTGCACCAACTGCGGGGGGGACGACAAAGTGCGCAAGGCCCGCGTGGCCATGACCGGGGGCATCGTCCTGCTGGTGGGAGGTGAGTGCGGGGGGCGGGGTGTGGGTGTGGGGGGGGGCAAACGCAGGCGTCCAGGGGGAGGAGAAGGTGAGTGCACGAGCAGGGCACGGGGGTGGGGGACGCAGGGTTTCATTTCTCTGTGGCAGTCTTTTGGATACGTGCCATCTTCCACACGCACACACTGTAATACAAAGAGGACGGCAGCTACGTAGGATGAGCTCTTTACTGAATTCAGCCAAGGGGCCAGCCGGGAGTACTGTGGAGGAGGAACTTCTGCTGTGTGATCACTGAAATTATCACAAAGAGATTACAAGCAGCTTCTGGGAAGAAATTTACATGTCGTAGTGATGAATTAGGTGTGTCTTTAGCCATTTTAGAGGAAAAATCCCCATTTTTTCGCACTGTATAATCACTCGTCTGTGTTTTTTGCGGCTCCTCAGCTCTTTGTGCGATAGTGGCGTGCTCCTGGTTCGCCCACAACGTCATCCGAGCGTTCTACAACCCCTTCACCCCGGTCAACACCAAGTAAGTCTCACCTCCGATTCTCCTTCTTCACCCCACCTCCCAAATATCCACTCCTACCGACACGTGCGCACACACGCAACACACACACACACACACACACACACACACACACACACACACACACACACACACACACACACACACACACACACACACACACGTACACGTACACACACACATACACACCTCTGAGACAGCCTCCTGGAGCATTCCCTCTGAGAGGATATATCTCTCTCTCTCTCTCTCTCTCTGCAGGTTTGAGTTTGGCGCGGCCATCTTCATCGCCTGGGCTGGCTCGTTCCTGGATGTCCTCGGGGGCGCCATGCTCGCCGCCTCCTGCCCCAGGAGCAAACAGGTGTCCAAATACCCCCCCATGGCCTCCGCCCGACCACCCAGCAGCACCAAGGAGTACGTGTGATCGCCCCCTGCTGGCTGTCCTCCCCCCTCATCGGTACACTGAAGGAAACTCCGCCTCCACACTGGGTCAATGGCGATGACTTTGCTTTTTATTTTTGATATTTTAAAAGTTTTATCTTTTTGATCCAGTGTATGCTGTCCGTTACTCCTCCATGAAATCATATTTTTACATTTTTTTATTATATTTTTATGCCCACAGGCTTTGATTGCATTTTGGGGCATACCATCAGACATGGCTCGTTTGCCACAAATACCCCTGTGAAAATGCATACTGTCCCTCTCTTTTCCCCCCCTTCTCTCCTCTCCACTTCTCCGCCGCTCCCTCTCTTTCCGCCTTCTCCCTCTCCTTCCTAATGCCTGTACTCCCTCACTCGTTCCCTCCAGCCCTGGCCTCAGTGCTGTGTGTCTCCCAAGCCTCTCCCAGCAGGGCCTGTCTGCACACACATTACATTGTCCAGGAATAATGAAAGATTCACTGTGTGTGTGTGTGTGTGTGTGTGTGTGTGTGTGTGTGTGTGTGTGTGGGTGTATGTGCAGTTCACCTCACGGTTTGGGAGGGCAGAAATTATTACCTTCCTGGAGGAGTCAGCTGCTTTGATTTCAGGTCTGAAGCGCTGGATCAGAGCCGAGGAGGGCAGTAAAGTCCGGCTTTTAGCCCCATTCTCAGGGCCTCCTCTGAGCCCTCGGACAAAGGGAGCGTGATTTACACCCCGCTGTTTCTATGGTGACGGTGCACTCCTGACGTGACTGACGTGCTGCGTTTTACTGTACGCAGTGCTGTGCCCAACAACAGGCAGCTCTGACGCAGTGTTCCTGTGTGGTACTCCGTCCCAACAGCACACAGAGTAGCTCATTGTTCTGTTTTTTTGCCACAGAAATGCTTGCATTGGAACACTTCCTTAGATGGGAAGAATACTCTCCACACTTTTTCACAATCATTGTGAAGTTACTTTTTAAAATAAAAAAAAAAACCTCCCCCATTCTGCTTTTTCTGTGAAATTGTCTTTTTTATATTTGTGATGTGTAATCTACAAATGTGTCATTTTCAGCACTGTCCTGTCCAAGGCCTGACTACAACACCCATAACTGATCTGTGTACAGCCCTATGTCACATGGTGAAGTAGACAGAATGTGTGTTGTGGTCCCAGGTTCAGTGTTGGCCTCCTAGGATGAGATGATCTGTCCCTCCATTTGCAGCCTCTAGTCACATTGCCCACTTTGTGGCAAAAAGGCCACAAAGTGGCCTTTTTGCCTGGACACTCTGTCTCTTTTACCTTTGTGCCACACATTGGGAAACTCCTTCCAGGTGTCTGTGGGTTGTAATGATCCTAGTGTGCAGTAACATTCTGCCCCTTTCAGTGATTTTTTTTTTTCTTACGGTCATGGCTGGAGAGTTCAGGTGGAAAAGTTTGTGTGCATTTAAATTAACTCCTTTCCCATGTCAACATAGAGCTATTTTATAGCTGTATTTTATTTGTGAAAATGTTAATAAAAAAATTGAAAGGCCAAATTGTTTCATGACATTTTTTCTTTGTGTAGCGTTCATAAATATTAAATTTGTGACTTGGATCTCTGAATAGCGTGACTGGGGATGTGGTTCAAATATCCACAGAAGCCAGTGAAAATGAATGCAATTTTAATCCAGTCCGTATCTGAACTGTTCAGATACAGCAAATCGGTCATCACAGGAGGTAAACGCAGATGCGAGGCCTGGAAAGTCAATGTTGATATGTATGATTTTACTGCCACCTGCTGGCACATTTCAGTACTACGTAAGTGACCAAAAGTGCAAAGGCTTGAAGATGCGAGTAAATCTAAAACATTAACCATCATAATTCTGTCACTATGATGAACATATGTGCTCCAATAATTTACACATTTTTGTAAGTACATGCCGTCTTACTCCTGAGGTACAGATAACGCTGTTCCATTTTTCACTAAAGGTTCATCTTTCTGTCATTAAGGAGCAGCTCAGGGTTGTCAATTTAGCAGTTTTTGTCACCAGATAGACACGTTTACAACACGCAGATGACATTTATAAGCCATACATAAATTGCATTTTTACATAACCAAGTTATCAAAAAACAAACATGCAGTATGTTCGTTACAAGAGTGCCCAGAAATGCAGGAAACATGCAGAAAATGACCCCTCTACATGCCCCCCAGTCCTACTCATCAAAACTGTCTACAAAAGGTGACTTTTGCAGGGCCACCGGGTAAATTTCTGCTCTGAACGAGGATTGGCAACACATTCAACAATAGTACCTTCATACAAAATCTTATGAAATATTATTGCAAACAAAAATATATTAGTGATACTAATAAATATACCCCCACCCGTCCGACACATCTGCAAGCACGTGACTACCATACATGAAAGTTAGGTTACACCTCGCGTTACACACCTGTTACGCACAAAACAGTGATTTGGCCGTCTCGTGCAGCTGCTGTCAAATGTTTCAGTACAGTGATATGTTTTACATAAGTCCCATTGTCGTTTGTTTAAAAAAATAATTCTCGCTCGGTCATAGTAATATAAACAAACAGCAACATCTCAAAACGTTTTAGGAAACCTTGCGGTCCCCTGCTGATCTAACGAGCATCTTGTCCATTCTAAGCCGCAAAATGCCGCGCCGGTGATTCAGACAGTTTCAATATCGACAGAAAGTCAAAGTGCAAATTTTGTCGTCACTATGTCAATTACAGTTTTAGCGGTTTTGACACCCGCCTCCCCCACGCTGTCTCTGTCCAGATCACTGACTGCCTGTTTTACTGGTTACATTTTGCATCATCCTCGTCGTTAAGATAATGAGATTAGAAAAAACCCATACAGCCCAGAAAGGTGCAATGTCGCTGCAAAGCCACAGTGCACCATTCCTTACCGGCTATAATGAGCATGTGCAGTGAGCCCTTAAGTGGTTTACAATAATCATACAGGTATATATCATAAGATAAAGAGTGATCCCTCCCTCAACTTCCATCGGCCTAAAGGAGGTCCGTAATCTAACCCCTGCGTTCCCCACTTCCGAAGCAGAACAGTAGCTAAAATACAACAGATGCGCGTGCAGTGACAGACACCGGCTACGTCACAGTTTCCTTCTTCCAACGTTGCAGTGAATTGTCGCAACATCGTAGTGTTGTTACAGTTCAGGAACGTTGCGGGAAGGTTTTCCGTCGGCTGCGGTGTTAGCATGTCCAAATGAGTCTGCCGAAAGGAAAAGGCGGCGCTGATGATGCGATTTGGCCTGACACCTTGAGAATGGCCTTTTGACCTTTTAGGCGACGGGTGAGAGGTTGAGGGAGATGGGAAATGGCCCGTTGTTGTTCATGATGTCATCCAAGTCTTCGTCTTCTATCACCACTTTAAAAAAGAAAGAACGCTGAAAGGATTAGTCTGCGTGGACAGCATGCGTTATCATGCCAAAATAACTCTATTTGTAAAGACTCTCTGCCCTCGGTATTGTTCACGAAATCCATCAATTAGCCTATTGTCACCAAATAATTGATCGTTCATAAACCAATGAGTTTAAAGAGTGGAAGTCGTATATAAGAGAAGAAGTAGGCCTACTACTGGTCCCCTTGTTCTGCCCTGTATATTACGGCTGTCTGTTGTTCTTGGCTTCCGACGGTTTTTTCGACCCTCTCGTTAACAAACTGCGGCACTCACCTCTCTTCGAGCGTCCGATTTGTCCCAGTTTCGGTGCCCGCTGTCCGAGCCTCCTCTGGGGCGAGTCGAAGCTCAGCGGGCTGCGGTTTAGCCCACTCACCGTGCCCTGCGGGTGTCCCGGGTCGTAGCGGACAGGAGCGGGCTGGTAGGGGCCAGTTGGAGGGAGAAGATCCGGCATACCCGACATCCCGTACATCTCAGCTTCTGGCCGCGCGTTCTCTCGTTCTCGCACTCCTTCGCTTTCTGTCTTCATCAATGCCTTCTCTCCGCTAGAGCTGTCCGCGTCTGTACTTCCGCAACAGTACAGCATACAGAACCTTGTATTTCAGGAGCTGGGAACAGAAGGAATGCGCAACCTATTTTATAAACTAATAATTTGAAATATACATAAAAAGCGGAGACAATTTTTGAAAATGGAGGACGTTGTATTTTGTTAATAATTAATAACCTATTACAATGAGGTAACCAGGAAAAAGACACGCATGATCACTTCGCCACTGCCGCCTGCGATTCTGTGTTTCAGTGTATGTCATACGTAGAAAACGTGAAATTGAGTACAGTAATGCATAAATGAATTTCACAGACACCTAGAACTACCAAGTCAGCTATTTTAACGCATCGTAAGCATTATCTCCGACGACTATTCTAAGTTTCGACGGCGTAGTGCCTAAGCCACAGCGTCACAGCTTCAGCTCAAGGTACGTCCACCTTACGCCGTCCGACACCCTCACCTTCTGTTTTTACACAGTATTGTTGTTGTTTGTTTTCTTTTCTATATATGTTTTACAAGAAATTTTGAGTCTGACCTTTACGATGAACTGTCGTCTTCGGCGTAGAAGGTTTCGTGTACCCCCTCGCGAATCTGCGATATTGTCGGGTCTATTTTGATACAGCACAAGACTCGCCAGGAAGTCCCGACCTCTTAAAGGAGAAGGAGCGCCTGTCGTAAGCGTGACCGGGGCTTTCCCGGAGCGCGGTGCCGGCTGCGTCATAGCGCAGAGCGCTCTGCAACATGGTAATGAACCAGTGTGGTAATCAGTGCGAGAAAACTCCCCCACACACGTATGTATCATGAAAATAATGTGGGTAACACGCGGTCCTAGTTGCCCTTTAAAATTCCAGTATATTCTAAACATAAAGAGATACACAGATGGATAAACAGGCATACAGTAAGATTGTAAGGGAAATATGCGCTAAATATTTGTATCATAAAGGAGGCTGACTCCAATAAATACAAATTTATAAATTTCATGTTTGAGTCCATATCTTTTTCAGGTTTCACGCCAATTAATTGTTTCGAGTCAATTATGTTCATTCACATAGGCCATTCATAAACAGACTTCTATTCAGATAGAGTGAAGCCCATTGAATGCACTGTAGCGGCTGTGCAATGCAGCTCCACAAATTTACCACAGGGGGGCGCACCGGAATTACATTTACATATAGTCACTTTGCAGCCACTGTTTCTCAGAGCTGCAGGAGGGCATAAAATAACCGACACGAACAACAGTACAGACAGAAAAGGACAGACCAACACTGAACCCGTGTCAGTGCGCCACACAACAAATTCTCATTGCAATGGGGACAGGCTAGTTGTGTCAAAGATTTAACTTCTCATATAAACTTGTCTCGTGTCCACAATTTTTTTCGATGTCATTAAGTAACAGTTGCTTGTTGGTAAACATCATGCTGGCGAATGTGACAGTAAGTGTAATCATTCGTAGCACAATTGTATGTTTTTGCATATGGTCCCTTCCTGGAATGTTCTCATTGATTTTCTCACTGTAGTAGAAGTCCCTCTCATGTTCTAAGGCGAAGGTCAAATTCATCACCCCCCTGCCCCCCCCCTACAAAAAACCCCTCACACACACACACACCTGCACACTTGCAGAATAAAGGAGAGATAAGCTGCTTATCTCTGGTTTCACAGAGAGGTTAGGTCCATCGGCCAGAGAGAACTTGCCCAGGGAAAGGCATGTTAAGACAGCACCTCACATTCTTCTCTGGTGCAGTGTTCAGCCTGAATAATTCCTGTCCCCCTGCTGTTAGTGCATCTCTGTGGTTTTATCTACAGTCACATCCCATAACTGGAATAGATGTCTTCTCCCTCCACTGTAAGCTCTGGGCACAAAAATAGAAAACTTACATCTACATCAGTTTCTGCCAGGTATCAGAAAAGGAGGAATGTAACATAAGACTCTACACTCAGGTCATCAGCCTCAAAACACCCCTGTGTCATGCTGGCCTCAGCAGAGATACTGATCTACAGACTCTTTCTGATCACATGATTAGTGGGCTTAGCAGACATTGACCTAAAGTCACTTGCAAGTTCAGATCTTACACATTCTGGGACTGTAATCTGTAAGAAATTAGACATTGTGTTGCGCTGACAGTTAGAACAGAAGTGTCTTTCCTTTCCATATAATAACCACCACTCTACATTAACTCACTACCCTCAGATCCAGTGCTCTAACCACTACTCCACACTAAACCACTACCCTCAGATCCAGTGCTCTAACCACTACTCCACACTAACCCACTACCCTCAGGTCCAGCGCTCTAAACACTACTCCACACTAACCCACTACCCTCAGGTCCAGCGCTCTAACCACTACTCCACACTAACCCACTACCCTCAGGTTGTTTGAAAAGTCAGTTAAAACAAACTCAGTTGTGGAATTGCAGTATCCGACTTTCAGGTCATGAAAAATTCAACCATTACAGAAGACTACAGTATCTTTTTTTCCTCTGCATTGTTCATATGAAACTTATAAATATGAAAAAGAGTCATAAAATATGTAACTTTGTCTCTGAAAGTCAAATCCAGTCAGGGGCAACAGGCAGATTTAAATACACACCTGCCCAGGCTGCTGCAGTACAGTCCCACCATGACAACACTTCTCACCCACGAGCTCACAGACATCATGGGTTACACTTATTTCTACTCCAGTGCTCACAGCACAGACATTATTGGTTAGACTGGTGATCAGTGCCTTATCAGTCCTGTATAAGGGCTTGCTGATGTGTTGGTGCTTGGTGTGGACTATGAGGTGGAAATCTAACATGTCGAAGGTCTAGGTCTTTTGGCAAAGCAGGCTTAATACTTTTTTCCTGAAGCTCTGTGCAGTGATGTAGCAAGGGCAATAACCAAAGGCAAAATGAGAGGGATGTGTCAGTTCAAATCTCTCCTTCTGCAGGATTGTGTTCAACATATTCAACTTCGATACCCTATTTAATTAGTAATCAAAAGCCACTTCTCACAAATCGATAGGAACTATAGAAGACAATTCTATCACAGCTGCTTGTTAAAAGGGGAAATCTGTGAGGCATTGAATCTTTGTGCGTGATCACAGGGGGCAGGAAAAGAGAAATGCATTGTTTTGTGTTTCTCTCAGATATTTTGAAGTAAACAGGGGTACTATCTCATTTCTCACATTTCAGGACTCAAGGAATGCATATAAAAAGATAAAGGCTCCCAACCTGTTGAGACATATCTTTAGGTATCAGGACACAACAGAGGCCAGCACCCACACTGGGGGTGGCTGACATGGGGCAGGGGGGTTGGCGGAAGGGTAGTGGGGGCGGTATCAGTATCTCAGTTTATAAGGTCCCACTTTGTCTGGGGCAGTTAGATGCATCAAAGAGGGGACTCACAGAATCCTGCCAGCACCACCACCACCACCATGTCCAAGCTTTGCTGCGGGAGCCTTCTGTTGATTCTTCTGGCGGTGATCTGGTGTGACTATTCCGGTAAGATTCTCAGTCACGGGCCTCCGAGCCAGAACATTATATTACATTACATTATCGTCATTTAGCAGACACTCTTATCCAAAGCAACTTACATAGGTTACAATTTTCACGTTATCCCTTTATACGGCTGGATATTGATTGAGGCAACTCTGGGTTAAGCACCTTGCCAAAGGGTACAACAGCAGTGCCCAAGTCGGGAATTGAACCAGCAACCTTTCAGTTACAAGCCCTACTCCTTACCACGATGCTATGCCGCCATCTGTCAGAAACGTGCATCTGAAATCAATACTACAGTTGAGCTTGAAATAGCTCCAATTTCCTCAGGTTCAAGTCCAAGTCCAGTTTTTCTGATGAATGAACTGGTCTTTTCTTTTGAAAGAATCAAAGTTATAATAATAATCAATAATCATATACTTTATTGATCCCTCATGGGGAAATTCATCCTCTGCATTTGACCCATCCTACACACACAGTGAGCTGTGAGCACACACACACACACCAGCAGTGAACACACACACACCAGGAGCCAGGAGCAGTGGGCAGCCACAGTGCAGCACCCAGGGACCACCTCCAGTTCTTTTTGCCAGTGCCTTGGTCAGGGGCACTGACAGGAGTATTGACCCTTACATGCATGTCTTTTTGATGGTGGGAGGAAACCGGAGCGCCCGGAGGAAACCCACGCAAACACGGGGAGAACATGCAAACTCCACACAGAAAGGACCTGGGACAGCCAGGATTCGAACCCAGGACCTTCTTGCTGTGAGGCAACAGTGCTAACCACTGAGCCACCGTGTTGCCCCACGGAGATGACACTGGAGAATGTTCTCAAGCCTTTGTTTTATCAGTGTGTGCTGTTCCGATCCGTCCGTTTCGCAGATGCCGCTGTGTGCGGGGTACCTTCGCTCAGCCTCTTCTCTTTCTTTGCACAGTGGAGTCACGCCGATGGATCAGTCCCAATCGCCTGCTCAAGGACGAGTGCAAATGCAGAGGTGAGTCTACCTGCTCAGGTGTGGGTCTGTCGAGTGTGTGTGTGTCTCTGTGTATACGTGTGTTTGTGCGTGTGTATATGTGTGTTTGTGTCTGGTGTGTGTGTGTGTGTGTGTGTGTGTGTGTGTGTGTGGCTGGTTGTGTTTTTATGTCTCTGTCATAAGCTTTGCTCATTTAATTAAAAGACAACAAAGTAAGTGCAATAATGAGGCTGCTGGGTGCAGTCCACACTCTGCAGAGGAAGATTTGGGCCACAGAAACTCACACGTGCAAAAGTGCAAAACGAATGCAGACACATCATGCACATTTCAGCTGTGAGCAGCTCTCTGCACTGTAGTTGATACTGTAGAGCCCCAGGCCTCTTTGTTAGATACAACGCCGCATTTATCCTTTTTGAATGGAAAGTCAGTTGCCATCCAGGGGCCTTTAACCACCCAGGACCAGCCTTTCTGAGCCTGCAGCAGGCTCTTCTGAATTCCCTCTTTAGAGAATGCTGAATTATGGAGCATGAGGAGCTGTGAGGGCCAAAGGAGACGAGACAAAGGAGAGAATACTCTTGCCCCTTTCTGTGTTCCTTTTTGTTTCCTTGTTTGTTGAGATTTTGTTTGGAGATTTTTGCTTTCCCAGTCATTTCCCGTTTTGAATGAGCAATGAGCATCAGTTCTGACTTGTTCTCTCTCCTTCCCCCTCTCTTTGTGGTTACAGTTTTGGCAAACAAGAAAGTGAGCTGCCGAAAAGACTTCAGCCCGAAAACCATGCAGGAGCGATTTGACATGTTGAAGTGCCTTTGCAAGAAGCATTACAATGGTGAGTCAGAGCGCTTGCCGCTGGCCACAGAACGTAGTGACCAGAAATTGCTTTCATAAAGTAAGTTTTGTTAAATTTAATATGCTTTGCCGTGTACGGTTGGTAAGGGAAATGGTGGGGAGTTAATTCACCTTATCCACTACCTATGCATAGCATGTGCCTCAGTGAAGCCTCACCAGAAATCAGTTGATCAGGTTCTGACTTGTACGCAAGATAAACTGAGTTTTGAATCTCACCTCGTCCCGCCACTAACTCTATCTGTCCATCTGTCTGTTTGCCCAGAGCTGGAGATGAAGATGGATGCGGACTTCCAGAAGGCATGTAAGAAGATATTCAGGGACGTACCCATCCCTCAGCCTCTGTCCTGAGGGGCTGGCGTGAGGGGCCTCAGTACAACGGCTTCATCACGTTACCCTCTGCACTCACAGACTTTCTTTATCTTCACTGTGTTTTCCTTCGCTTACAGCCACTTGTTTCATACACTCCTGCTGCTTGCCTCTCACCACGTAGTTGCAGTTCTGCAGGAACATAACAATGTTCTTCCAGAGGGTATGGTGACATTCTGAGAAAGTTGTTTTAGCTTGAGGACTGTGACACCAGGACCCACTGTAACCCGTGTGGTGAAAGACACACCACTAGTATCTTCTTTGCTGTGTGTCATGGCAGCACCAATCCCAGACAATGGGGAAAGAAAGTGAATGTAGGTGATGTCTTTTATCACCAGCAATGGGCAGCACTGTTTTGTGATTACACAGATTGTGTGCGCCAGTGTGCAATGATTGGCTGGTGATGAAACAGAATGTGCGGCCGTGTGGAACGATTGGCTGGAGATTAAACTGGTTGTTCGGCAGTGTGGAACGATTGGCTGGTGAATAAAGAAAGTGGAGTAGCAGTGCAATGTGATAACCCTGAGATGGATGTACTGCTTTGAGGTTCATATCTCGGGTTGGAATACGTGCTGCTACAAGACCCCTCTACAATTACTATATTGTCTTTACAACTGTCTTGAGAGCTTTCAGAATTCACCTCTTGCATGTAAACTGAATTATCCTGTAACAAATGTGTATATGTGTTATTCTAAATAATTTACAATAAAGACATAATCTTGGGAAATGGTTTGTTCGTGGCTTTATTGATGTCCACATGTGCATTGTGCGATGTTAATCTCACAGATAGTAATAACACAGACTGATATAGAGTGATTTTGTAATATTAAGATGACTCATACAGACATGCTATTTGATATGTTATGAGTAACATGAGTTGATATGATCATCTTTTGCATTCAGATAACAGCACAGATGACAGCACAGTACAGCAGAGGTTCCATACCATTTTAGTCCTCTAACAACAACCTTCACCGAACTGTTGGAATCCCCCAAAACCACATTCGAACCCTTAGCAGCCCCACAGCCCCCACCCTCCACCTGTGGGCTTGAGTTTCATTTGGGTCAGAGTGTTTACTCTTACCACAAGGAGGAAATCTTTCCTCTGCAGCCTCCCCAGGACCTCCCATGATTGGCCCGTCAGTCACCACCTTTCACAGCATCCTGATTGGCTGTCCTTGGGCTCAGAGCCCTGCCCCCGGTGCTGGGGGGATGAGGGAGAGAGCTGTGTGAGGAAGGGCTGCCATCGCCATGACAACCACAGAGTCGGCGGAAACTGAAGGCAGCAGGGCACAAGGAAAGACCTGACCTCTGCTGGCGTTACGCAGGTGAAATCACCTGAAAAGTGTCACCCCTAAAAAAGATGAAGTCACCCAAAAACATTTTTTTTCTGTAGATGAAATTCTACAAAGCTTGAGCTCTTCATTTTCTGTGTGTGTTGTTCTTTCTCGCAAACTCAGGTATGCTTAAAGGAAAAGTGAAACTCTGAGGACTCCTGTGTGTAAATGTTGATATTTTGCTGGAGAAGCCTCTGGCGGACCAAATGGCCGAGTCAGCGCTAAAGGCCCGTGCCCTTCATGGGAACCGAAGCCTGGTTTGTTTATCTTCAGGGAAATGGGCTGTTTACTCTAAACAGTGCTCTCCCAGTGGGACAGGGAGAGTGGAGGAACATGATCGTCCAGTTATTTTACAGGACAGGTGGCATGGTAGCGCTGCTACCGGGCTGGTTCGATTCGAAGCCCTCAGACATCAGGCCTGTCTCCCTCTCAGCCTCGTCTACCCTACTCCAGATAGCAGGAGAGCACTTATCCTCAGACAAGTCATCCCCACAGGTGAGAGCTGAGTCTATCACTATCTGACATGGATGTTTATATAGCTGTGGTAAAAGGAGACATCAGATCTGCTACTTCTGCTGTTATCTTTTCTGCTTTTCTCTTGCTTTAGTACTATCTGACAAGCATCTGTCTTCTTAAAATTTGGGGAGATATTAAACAAAGGAGGTATTGAAACATAATTTGTCTCATAGCCACTAGCAGTACCATCTTCTCTATGTATATGTGTTATTTGTGTAATATCTAGGTGTAATGAACATGTTATCAGTAGTATTATTTTGAGGTTGTACAGCAGTATGGTCTCCCTTGAGCCAGGAAGCAGAGTAAGCACCAGTATGGTCTTCCTCCTGGACTCCCCAGGCTCAGAGTAAGCACCAGTGTGGTCTCCCTCTGGTTCCAGGTCAGGATGCAGGGTGGGCCGGTTCTCCAGCAGCCCCCGGGGGTTCGGTCTGAGCGGGCCGGAGGAGTGCAGACGGGGCAGTGGAGCACGGGTCTATGTGACTGCTGTGAGGACATGACTGACTGTGAGTCTGAACTCCTGACCCGCGCCTGCCTGTTTCTGCATGTACGATTTAATCTCTCTGGGTCTGTCTATTTCTGTTTGTCTCTCACTGTGTGTTTCTGTCCTTCTGTGTCTCAAATCTGGGTCAGCACATACCCCAGTGTCACTATGTGCTCACTGTTTTCAGACATCAGCTCACCTGCACCTGTCTGCCTCTCTGTCGTGTGTGTGTGTGTGTGTGTGTGTGTATGTGTGTGTGTGGCCTTGCCCCTCTGTGAGTGCGGCTGTTCCTTCACTCGCGGGTCTCTGTATGTCTCTCCGTCTCCAGGCTGCTTTGCCCTCTGGTGCCTCCCGGTATTCGCCTGTAAGACCAGCAGCGCGGCCGGGGCTTGCGCGTGTCTGCCTCTCCTGGACTGCGTGGGCTGCGTGCCCCCTGCCTCCCTCGCCGTGCGTGCCGCCGTGCGGGAGAGATACGGCATCCAGGTACGCCCGCCGAGCATCGCAGAGCCACCGGGGCAAGACTGGGCACCTCCAGCATGCGCATTCTTACACAGAAAAAGATTGCAGTGAAGATTGTAAATGACAACAGCATTTGGGTTAGCGATAACCTCAGTTTTTAATTTGGCCGCATTTCTAAACAGTTTTTTTTCACCGCTCTGTGAAGCGCCTGGGTTTTCCCAGCATCTCGCGTGTTTAGCGCAGTTGTTTGAACTGTACATACGGCATTGTAGAGGCAATCCGTGTTTCGAAATGACCTGGTTTTCATCGACCCGTGTTACGACATTTATACATCATCATTTCCTAGAACACACATCCAATCCAGTCCAATCCAGACTTTAGATAAAAGAGACTGGCCTGTGGAATACGAAAATGAACCTACGAAGGAGAAAAAAAGTTAAGAAAAGTTAAGATTAGAGGTTCCATTAGGGGTCCTTATTTGAGTTGGTTGTATTGCTTGTCTTACTTTAGTTTTCATTCATTAAACGCATGAGGGGAGCTGAATTATTCATCTTTTCCTTTGGCGATGTCCATTCTTAACCCATGAACGTGCGGTTTTACGTCTGTCACGCAGTGTCAATAGGCCTACTGAGTATACTGTTCGTCATGTATAAATATATTCTAATGTACACATATTTACAGAGCACGAATCTCATACATAGTGTACTTAACTCCATATTCAACGAAAAAATATTTGATTTCTAGTCTGTGTTTAGACCCATCCTCAGTTAATACATAGGAAAAAATTCCATTCTCCACTATCCGATTTACGACTGCATTTTTATTAACACACAGTGCCGTAAAATTTGGTACCACCTACAAGTGCAGTTCTTGGTGTGTATATTGACTAGCAGCCACTAGGGGACACGTTTACTTGTACTGGACGTTCAGCCAAATATCAATTTTGAGTGTTGTGTCATTAGTTTGAGAGCCCATTGTGAGCTGCACGAGAATAACCGAGAGGCCCCAGGTTGTCCACCAATGATGTAAGTAGACACAGTGATTCTAGGGCAGATATTTTTTCTTCACTCTTAGGATGTGTAGAGGAAGGAGAGAGGTTCTTACATTTTCACTATAAAGGAAGTTTATTAGAATGATAGCGCACAGGAACCTGTGCGTGATTGTGCGTGATCTTTGATACGGATATGCTACATCGAGGTTGATCTTAACGTTGTTCCTCTGTGCTCCTCAAGAAAATAAGCGGATGAAAACTTCATTCCAGAAATATTGGACCCTCTTTTTTAGTTTCTTTCTTTGATTAATAACCGCCGTGGCGAATGCAAACCTGGATGCAAAGACGTGAAAGAGGACACAAGCCATGGCGGCAGTTTATGTATGTTTCACGTGTTTATCTTCTTTAGGCCTATATTTAAAAATAGGGAGTGCTTTATCTCAGGAGATCACCCGTTTCACTCTCAGGAGGGGGATTGTTCCCTTCATAAAATTTTCTAAACTGAATTATTACAAAAAATACCCAACTGTAAATGTAAGCGGAGTTAATCTTACTTATTAAGGGCGTCCATCAAGCGAATAAGCAAGTTATGTGTGAATGTATAGAAAGACGGAGGGGACATTATCTTGAGCTCGCGCGCGCGTATTCATGTGCATTCGCCCCCATCATTCCCTCGCCGACGTGCAGGTTGAGGTCCTTTGACGCAGTTTGTGAAACCGGTCAAGATCGTCTCAGTCACTGGGAGTACTCGCGATGGAGACATAGGGGCGCAACAGTCAACAAAGCGCGGCAGAGCCACCGATGCCACACTGAGCTGAAACGCAGGTTTGCGCAACAAGGGAAAGCTGTTTAGATGGAAGTGAAAGAAAGGAGAGATATCGGAGTGATAGGCGCTGGAGCGATCACTCTTACCGTGTTTGGAAGAGTTGACGCATGAACAGGTATTTAGAAATGTGCGCCAAAAGGAAGCCAGGCAGTCTATGAGCACCACCTGCCAAGAAGTGATTATTTATTTATCTATTTATGTATGTAATGAGTGGGGTGTTGGTGAGTACATAATCCACGACAAAGTGCCAGGGTGTCAGGGAAATTAAAAATTGAAACTAACGACCTGGGAGGAAACAACCCAGACACAAGGAAATGGACGGGTTTTCCGTTGTGCAATGTTACATGACAGCCAACGTCCGCAACAACCCCAATCAGAAAGATTACCATCTCAAGCCACGGTGCAGTAAGAGACTCAACAGTCCGTGTCCACGTAAACATGTTCTTCACGTCCCAGCTCTTACTCCCATATTCAGAGGTAAACTGCGTATTGTACTCAAAGTGTCCTAAAATACTCACACTTTCACATCAGTCAGGTATTTATAGAAATTCACCACATTTTTAAATAGTATATGTATATGTGAAGGAACTGAAACTATTGGTTTTAGAGAATTAGTGGGGTATACTAACACATAAGCAATGTAAAGCAGAAAAAGTCTGTCACCTCAGGAGCAGGCGAAATAAACCAGTAAAGGGGGCACGTAAATGTCACGTATTCAGTTGAGTGAAAGAAAGTCCTGTTTCTAAATTGTTCTTACATTCAGTAATTGTCAGCTGATTTGTTTTTTCTTTCATGAACTGACGAAACTGTGGAAATTTGCTCAGCACCGAGAGAAATGGCAACAGCTGACACGGACTTTCGCCCTCGGTGTGAGGCTCTTTTTTCAGATCTATCGCAGAATTCACCCAAAGACATTCCGTATAGTTTGTATTTGTCCAGTTCGGATTAAAGACTTTACCAAAACTGGGAATAGAACTGAAAATCCTGATATGCTTGAGAAATTTGTTGACCCGTTAGTCACTTAGGACGCTGTCAGATGCTTTGACTAGTTCTATGATTTTGATTTCATGTAAATTAGCAGTCTGGAAGATACACCTTATAAAGTTGACTAGTGTATGGAATTCCCCTACCGTTAATAACACTCTTATTTAAAAATGTTTGTAATTTGGCCGATCCCGTATTTGAAGGAGAATATTTGCGTAGACAAATGCCTCTGTCTAATAACACCCTTCCTTTCCCCTGCGTTTCAAACAGAGAAATCACCCTCGTCGCTTCAATCTTAGGCTTTGTGTGTGTGTGTGTGTGTGTGTGTGTGTGTGTGTGTGTGTGTGTGTGTGTGTGTGTGTGTGTGTGTGTGTTTTGTGATTTAAAGTATAAATTTATTGCTTCATTTGTGTGTGGTTTAGTAATACATTGGAAGTTGCAAGAAATAAACTACATTCCCCAGTATGCAATGTACCAGAAAGCTATTGTCCTCGCTCGCTCAGGGAGATGCTTCTTTTTGTTATTTATATGTCCATATTTCATTTTCTCCCCATTACCCTATAATCTTTGCTGTTGCGCAGATGAATTCCTTTACAATATTCCAGTTCATAGTCGTGATTATTCACGTGCCTGCTTGCTGAGATTGGCGCGCCTACAGCGACGCCTGGAGGATAATGAATGAAATACAGTTTGGAAGCCCTGCGGGTCATGTAGTGGAGCGTAAATTCGGGCCCAACCAGCAAGATTTAGGGCGACGTGATCATGAGAAAAGACCGCGCAGAAAGATGGTGGTTTAACCTGTAGTGATGGATCGGATCGTGGTTACACAAAGTGGAACTATTTTGAAGTTCAAGAAGAGAGATCTTCAAGCATGCAATGATAATATAAATGAACAAAACACTTAACTGTAGACATAGTATATATTTCGGTGTATGTTAGAATAACACGGGGTTTGGATCATATACCCCCGCACACACTCCTTGAAATTGAACTGCACGTTGTTAAGATGGGGGTCACAACACATCACACACGAGTATACCTGTTTTGTTTCTTTGATTTGGCGTTTTCTGCTGACAGAGGCTGTCGTACATCAGGTAAGCATACAATCAACAGGTGAGTCGCTGACCGGAAGAGGAAGGTCAAATAAGCGTGGTGGAATGTTTGAATTTGACGATGCCGTTCGTGGCTATAGTGCGGGATAGTGTTTGAACGCGGAGACAAGTTTACAGCATTTGGTTGTGGATGACAATGATTTCGGTTGTTTTGTTGTTGTTTGTTTTTAGCCGGAGCACTGGTAGACAACATTTGTTTATTCGTTGCGTACAGCGATCAAAAGAACCAGGTCGTTCTGATATGCTGTTTGTTGCGGTGGGACTCGCAAGATTATGTTTTCGGTGTTACTTATCTACCGTCGGTTCTCTGAAGCCGAGCACTGAGCTGCCATCTTTGTGCCGCCGTTCTTTTTTAAATAAAAATGGACTAGATTGAACAAACCACCGCTGTGGCTCCGGTGGCGGCTGGAGCTGTTGGAGCTCAGAGGACAGAGCTGGGGCGTAAGGAGATCCCCTGAGTCGGGAGTCGGTATGTTCATCTTTGCTACCCTGGGCTGGTCTGCCTTGTGCCACTTTTTAGCTTGTTTTCTTTCCCGCCGTAGACTCACACAACGCACAGTTTACGCTAACTCTTCCTTCTACAGCCATTTACATCAGTTGATTTCGAGCAGCGGAGGCCGGTCGTAACAGCGTTTGTCCAGTGTCGGTGAAGGGGGTGAAACCTAGACAATGATCAGCTTAATAATGCCGTCGTCAGTGGCAAACTGTGCAGAGGTATTGCAGAACAGCGAAGGTCCCCATCTTCACCAGATACAATAGGACAATGAACCGCAATGTCATAAAACAAATGGTTCATAACTTTTACTTATGCTGGGAAAAACAACAAAAATTAGTTATTCTCGTAGCTTCACTACATAGTTTTAACTGTGTATTGACGGAATGTCAGTATAATGACATCTAGTGGTAAATACAGAGTATTGCGTAAAACATTTTCCAAAGTTGGCAAGGTGTGACTCAGTGCCGTTTTATTTTGGTTTACATATTTGACGAAATTTCTACTGTGAGCACAATTCATATAAAGCAGGAAGTCCAACCCTACATTGGTGGCATATGATCATAAGGCAGCATTCATTTTATATTAAGTTTCAAGTTAATTAAATAATGCTGAAGAGGGCCAAACACTTAAACCTTGAGTGACGCTGCAGTTTAAATCACCGCTCCTAAAGTCACCAGCTGGCTCGTTTGCTTTAGATTCCTCTGCCTCTAAGCTGTCAGTGCGGTGCTGTTCTGTCCTGCACTGTGTGCTGTCGTGCTGCGTTACGCTCCGTTTCGTGGCGAGACGCAGTGCTGACAGCGCTCTCCCGTGTTCGCCTCCTTCAGGGGAACGCCTGGAGCGACTGCTTCTTCGGCTGCTGCTGCTACGCGCTGTCCTGGTGTCAGATCTCCCGGGAGATAAAGCGCCGCGCCGCCGCCCTCGCCAGCCCGCGCTCCGCCGCGTACACTCCTCTGACACCCCTGCAGGGGGCGCACCTCTACTAAACACCAGGACAGGAGCTGCAGGTTCTCATTCTGCCCCCCGCCCCCTTGGATCCCCCTCCCCATACCCATCTCTGCCCGTCTGAGGTTCCTCTTTAAATATTTAAATGTTCATCCCTGTGTCACCCTCCTGTGGTTCATTCTTAAATATTTTAATGTTCTAACCAGCAGCTGTTGCTGAATCATTTGCTGAATCATTTCCTGGTGGTGATTTTTGTTTGCTCTAACTTTTCTAATAAAAACACAGGATTTATCCCCATTTTGGTATATGATTCTGTTTGACAAGTCAAACATCAATAATGAATATCAGTCAATTACTGAAAATGGAACTGGTTTGTCAGAATCAGAAAACATCCCTCCAGGGCTCAGAGCAGAGGAGGAGGAGGAAAAAGGATGTGATCAGAAGAGAAAGAGGGATGCAGGAACCAGGAAGCGCAGCATCTCAGGTCTGACGTATTTGGGGGAGAAACAGGTTTGACAGGTTTTGACTTGACTGTCCAGGCTGGGGCATTTCAGAGCTTCAGGGGGTCACTTTGTCATCCACTCAGTATCACCTAAACCAGTGTTTCTCAACCCTGCTCCTGGCGGCACACTGTCCTGCATATCTTCTATCTATCCTTGCTCTACCTACCTGACTGAACTCATCAGTGGCACATTTTATTAGCTGAGCACACCTGATTTAATCAAGCAGTGAGGATAGATAGAAGCTATGCAGGACAGGGTGCCGCGAGGAGCAGGGTTGAGAATCACTGACCTAAACTATGAGCTCCTGTCCAGAGACGTGTCCTTATATTGTTAATATGCTGGAAATAATAGAACTGTTCATTTTTCTGGCTGTCACCCTTATTGTAGAGAGCGCACATTATTTCAGTTTCAGCCGTTCGTGCAGCTGTGTCGCTGCTGAAGCAGGTCTTTCCTAAGAGGCTCCTGAGTGGCGCAGATGGCAATGCTGAGCCCTGCGGCCTGAGTTCCGTCTCAGCGAGCCACAGCCCACGGTGGCAGTGCGGGCCGGCGTCTTTCCTTGGGGGAGGGGTTATCCTGTCTCACCGCTCCGCGTGTTGCCCCATGCCTGCAAGTCGCTCTGATGATGTCACTGTGGGGTGTGCAGTCTGGAAAACAGCCATTGGCTGCGTGGGAGGCAATCACGGCGTTGTGTTCGTCTCACCTCAGAGGCTGTAGCTGAGAGCCAAGCCTGGTCAGCAGTGGCAGTGTCCAATAAAGGGTTGAATAAAGGGAAAAAGGGCTTAAAATGGTCTTTAGTGAAGACTAAACCACTTTTCTCACCCTCACAAGCTGTCATTAAGCCCAGTTCCTACAACCATTTTCCACCGTGCCACTGCACTGTAAAACTGCAGTTTTAATAATACTACTGATAATGATGATAACATTCCTTTAAGTTCCTTAGAATGGTGGATGACGTGTGCAAAATTCCAAATGGGAGCAATGCTTATAGAGCATAAATCACAAAATGCTGTAAACTTTTGTCATTGTCACTTTGTTCATTCGAATTCATCCAACACATAGTCTGGGATTTGTGGGTATAAATATGACTGAGCCAAAGTGCCTCACTGTGTCTACATACAGGCAAAGTCAGGGTCAATTTCCACCAAACAGGGCAGAGGAAAGTGCAGCCTCACATTGATACCAATAATAAGCACATACTGCCTTTCTGTGTGTGTTTGGGCACATCTTCCCAAACAGTTTGCTCACCTCTGTGAAGAACATAACAGTGTTATGGCTGTGTCCTGAGAGGCAATGTTGCTGTAACGTTCTCCCAACGTTGCTGCGCTGATGTCCCGCGGTGATGTCGG
>CM032888.1:32014034-32159034 GCA_019176425.1 Megalops atlanticus
GTCGTTTGATTTCCCGGAGAAACGTGTCGGAAATGTTTAGAATGACGTTTGACGTCGTCTCGTCGCTTGTAGTCTTTTCTTGCCTTCATGTGGTGTGTTGCTAGCTATCGAAAAAAGCGGAAACTAATCAGCGTTTTCAGTTTTTGTGACCACAGCGCTGTCATGGTGCCGCCGCCTTCAGACGTTCCACGATGTTTGTTTGAGGATGTAAAAGATGACCGGCGACGTCACAAATTCGGACAGATTGGAGTGACAATGGAGACCCTCAGAATTTGCCAGCCGGTCTCGAGTCAGTCTGTAACCTGACCGCTGGAGACCACAGCAGAAGATTTAAGACCCCGCCGTGTGAGAGTGAACCCTGGTGCTGTGTTACTTACACCCCGCTGATTCCTGTCTCTCAGAATAAAACTGTCCTGCTTGCCTCATTTGATCTCCTGTCATCTGTCAGATTCACTGATGCTGGATTTGAGCAGGTGCGAAACACATTCCCGCGGCTGCCTGAATCTGTTTGATCTGCATGTGACGCACCTGTTAGAGCCTGGGGCCTCAGCGTGCGGGAGCACAGATTTCACCCATCATGCACTGTGTCTTTCAGATCATTTCTGCAGTCACTGTGCACTTGACAATGGACAATGGTGGCTTTTTTCGGTGGCAATTTAAGAATTACCAGGAAATATTAGTTAAATTGTAAGAATTTATAAACTCAGTAAGAATAATTCTGATATAGGCGCCTGGCATTTAAAGAACACATGATATTTCGAGGAATACTGGCATAATAAAAGGTGTATGTATATATATATATATATATTTTTTTTTTATAGGGAAATGCATGAAACTAATCACAATTCTCCCCTGCACTGAAGACCCAAGTCTTCCAAACATATAAGCCATTTTATGTGGTTGCTTTTGTCTAACTCCTTATATTATTATAAATGTTTTTAAATGGGTTGCACATTGATTCATTTTGTTGCAATTAACACATCCTACACCATTTTATAATTACATAATTATCATTTTATAATAATTCTGGCTGTCCAATTTTTAAAAAGTTAACTTTGAACTTTGTATAAATTATTCTCTTGTCCGACTACCTGAAGGCCTTACAATAAAGGTTACATGACTTCTCCCTGTGAAGAGAGTTCATACCAGGTCATTCTGAACTCTGATTCTGATTGGACAGTTCTCTCAGTGTGACGTGTGATGGGTGTGTTCTGAAGCCACCTTTGGACCGGCCCTGCTGTAAACCATGTGCCTGTTCACTGTGCAGAATCGGCTAGTGGAGAGAAAACAAACAACACACTTAGGTAATGTAACCTTAGCATTTGGTCAGACAACCTGCAAACATTGAAACCAACCCTTGCTGGAGATCATCTTGCCAATGAGATTATCTCTAAGGATACGTGTTTGGAGGGCAGTAGTGGGATTTGTAAGTGAAGGCTCAATTAATGCGCTGCTATCCAGAGGAGTCAGAGGGTTATCCTTTGTAAGAACTTTCATGTAATCATTGATCACTATGGTGACGTTCTTGTCTCGATTAGACTGCACACATTAGATGTTTTCTGCTTTTCCTCTAAAGTCAGAGAGATGAATATATTTCCATGGAATTACAGAGAAGGGGGGCTTGAGTATTGTAACCTGTAATGAACAGTCTGTGGAAATATAACTTCACTTTCATTGGTGGATTCACTGTTGTGTCCGTTCAATGTAACACAAACAATCTTTACTGGAAGAATCACTTGCTTAGCAAATGCCCTTTTCCATCAATACTTGCAAACTTTAGAGACTTCTAAACAGATCGATATTTGATATGTTACTTTGATATCTAGATATCTCATTTAGATACTGTCAAGCTATTTAAAATTCAGGTGAAGTTCTCTCCTCAAGCGTAAAAGTGGCCCTCTTTGGATTTGTGCCAGCATCCCTGTGAGGCCGTTGTCTCTCTCTGTCACTCCCAACAGTATGAGGGATGGCGTCGCGTGTGACTTCCCTGCTGCTGTCGTGTTTCTGCTGGTTGCTCCTCCCACCCGGTGGTTGCCGTGGCAGCAGGATCCTGGTCGTCCCGGTGGACGGCAGCCATTGGGTGAACATGGAGGTGCTTCTGAAGGAGCTGCATTCCCGCGGGCACCAGCTGACCGTGCTGCGCTCCAACAGCAGCTGGTACATCCGCGAGAGCACCCCCCACTACACCTCCATCAGCGTCAGGCTGATGGAGGACGAGCTGGACCTCAGCTTCTACGACAACATGGTGCGGCGGGTGCTGGAGACACGCCGCATGGGGCCGGTGATGCGTTTCCTGTGGCAGCAGGTGGAGATGGCCTCCATGCAGGCGCTGGGACACGGCATCTGCGCCAAAATGGCCGCCCTCATGCTGGAGGACTCTGCCCTCATGACGCGGCTGAGAGACGCCGGCTTCGAGCTGGTGCTGACCGACCCGGGCCTGCCCTTTGGAGTTCTCCTCGCGCACTACCTCCACCTGCCCCTGGTCTACAACGTGCGCTGGATGAACACGGGCGACAGCCACTTCGCTGTGGCCCCCTCCCCGCCGTCCTACGTGCCGGTGAGCGGCTCGGAGCTGGGCGACAGGATGGGCTTCCTGCAGAGGGCGTGGAACGTGCTGCACTACGCGGCCGGCTTCCTGCAGGAGCAGCTGCTGATCCTGCCGCCGTACGGGGACCTGCTGCGCCGCCACTTCCCCCCCGGCTCCGACCTGCTCTCCATGCAGCGCTCCGCCCACCTCTGGCTCGTGCGCTCCGACTTCGTCTTCGAGTTCCCCCGCCCCACCGTGCCCAACGCCGTCTACGTGGGGGGGTTCCAGTGCCGGCCGGCGCGGCCCCTCCCGGCCCGGCTGGAGGAGTTCGTGCAGAGCTCCGGGGAGCACGGCGTGGTGGTGATGTCGCTGGGCACGCTGGTCTCCGCCCTCCCCGCCCGCATCGCCGAGGCCGTCGCCGCCGCCTTCGCCCGCCTCCCGCAGAAGGTGCTGTGGAGGCACGCGGGCCCCGTGCCCGCCGCCCTGGGCAACAACACCCTGCTGCTGGACTGGCTGCCCCAGAACGACCTGCTGGGCCACCCCAAGACCCGGGCCTTCCTGGCACACGGCGGCACCAACGGGCTCTACGAGGCCATCTACCATGGCGTTCCCGTGCTGGGCCTGCCGCTGCTCTTCGACCAGTTCGACAACCTGCTGCGGCTGCGGGTTCGAGGGGCGGCGCGGGTGCTGGAGGCGGCCACGCTCACCACCGAGGAGGTGCTGGAGGCCCTGCGGGACGTGCTGGAGAACCCCTCCTACCGGCGCGCCATGCGGGGGCTGTCCCGCCTGCACCGCGACCGGCCCCTCCCCCCCCTGGGCAGCGCCTCCTTCTGGATCGAGCACGTCCTCCGGCACGGGGGGGCCTCGCACCTGCGCAGCGGGGCCTACCTCCTGCCCTGGTACTCCTACCACAGCCTGGACGTGGCGGCGCTGCTCCTGGCCCTAGCCGGAGCCTCTCTCTGGGCCTGCCTGGCTCTCTGCAGGGGCCTGTGCGGCAGCACCTGCCTGAGGCCCAAGAGGAAGCGGCACTGAGACGAGCCGCCTCTGCCCGCCTCCCTCTCTGCGGCAGCGGGGCTCCGGCCATGGCTCACTGGAAGCTGGAGTGAGACTGACGGGTTGAAACGGTTGAAAAAGGGAATTGAAATTTCATTGTGACGCTTCCAGCTATTGTGCCCCTCGCAGGATGTGTGTGAGGAACAGTTTGCACGCTGTTTTAGCTGTGTTTTCCCCAAGCTGAAATGGAAATAGAAAAACCGCAAAGCACACTGCAGATGTTCACTTTTTAAAAATAAAACGTGCACGGCAGCATTTCAGCTCAGTGTTCTTCTTGTAGCACACTGGAACAGTTTGTAATTTAGGGCATACATAAATTGACACGACATGAACTACACCAGCCGCCACCACCACCAAAACCATCAACCGCTCACATTTCAGTGCAGGAGAGTGGGAGCAGGGGGCGGAGGTCAAATATAAACTAGCTGTTTGTTCTAGCTGTTGTTGACTTCCTGATGGTGCTGATATAGGAGCTCGAACACTTTCCTCCTCTGTCTCAGATGCAAATCTCCACAGTGTCACACCTGTATCTGTTGCTGTCCTGCTGGGTGAGTATCTCAGACCTACTTTGTGAACAGTGTTTTCCAAAAAACACTATTTTTTGTGATTGTTTATGATTGTTTTGTAAAGATTGCAATGTCACCTCCATGATGAGATACAGACATACAGACATATACACATTTTCTCTCTTTAAAGATGTGCATGCATGTACGCACACACGCACACGCACACACACACACTCATCACGAGGACAGAGCATGCAGTCTAAAACATTTCACGTTGCCTTAACCTGACTTCGTAAGTACATCTGTGCATTTATTCACGCAGTGAAAGCGGAGGACTGTGGAGTCTGAGCCGGTCACAGGGGTTCCACACAGTCTCTGCTGTTAGAGCAGGTGCAGGACGATTTACAGTGGCATACCTGAATCCAGCACAGTGATGGATTCAGGAACTTTCTCGTGCTACAAACCTCCTCAGACTAACACCGTTACACCCATTCATGTTTGTGCATGTGCATGCTCTCTATCTCTCACCATCTGCCTTGTGCACATGCACACTCACCTCTGTCAGGAAGGAGCCGGGGGGTTTCTGCAGCCGTAGGAAATTCACTGGCTCTGTAAATTCCAGCATGGTCACTCACCTGGCAGTTAGCAGCCAAGCAACAGGATGGCCTGTTCTCAGCAAATGCAATGCCACACAGGAAGAGCAAAGATTTTAACCATCATCACTATCATCATCAGCACCAAAACGAGAACACTCACACTTATACTCACACTCTTACACACACACACACACACACACATACACACTCGCACGTGTCTTCCAGTCTGTAAGTGAGTTTCTGCCACTTCTGCCTGTTGCGTTGAGACAGAGGAAGTGGTTTTCTGCAGTATGTGACTGGAAATAGATAAGCCCGGCAGACTCCGCCCACAGGTCCATCATTTGACGAGACGCGGCCACGCGGGTCTGCGATGGCTTCATTCCGCAGCTTCTCGCTGTGACCAGCTGTCCCGTCTCTGGTTTGGCTGCGTCGCCGTCGGTCAGAAGCGCCCGTTACCCGGGAGAGGGGTGGCAGGTATTGCCCTGCGTGACCCATCCGTGACCTGCAAGCTGCAGCACAGGGAAACTGCAGCTCCATCTAACCCGTTCCTCCGCGGCAAGACTTCCGTGGTCTGTCTGCTCAGAGACAGACCTGACATCACAGGGCATCCTTTTTAGCTTGTCTTTTTATACCTTGCTTGCATTCCTATGCAATGCATATTTGGAGATAAAAATATTCTTGCTTTTCCTTTTAACACAGAACCTGTTTATCTGTTAATCTTTTTATCTATCTATCTGTCTGTCTGTGTATCTATCTCTATCTTCCTCTCTCTCTCTCTCTCTCTCTCTCTCTCTCTCTCTCTCTCTCTCTCTCTCTGTCTCTCTCTCTATAATATAAATGTACTTTTTTCCACAAGAGCCAAGCCCCTCACTCATGTGTGTCCTTCACTTGCTTTCCAGGATTGGAGTCTGCTCACTTGTGTTACAGGAGAGACATGGCCAGTGAGAGTTGCAACCTCTCCCTGGGTACGGATGCAGTTGGTCTGACCTGCATCTACAGCCTGTCCTTCTCCCTGGGGCTGCCTGCTAACCTGCTGTCCCTGTGGGGACTGTACCAACTGGGGCTGTCTGGCGGGGGGGTGCAGATGGTCTGCCTGGTGAACCTGCTGCTGTCCGACCTGCTGCAGCTCCTCACTCTGCCGCTGTGGATAATCTACCTGCGGGGGGCGCACCGCTGGCCCTACAGCCGGGCCTCCTGCGAGTTCGTGGGCTACGTCTTCTACGTCAACCTGTACGCCAGCGTGGCGTTTCTGTGCTTCATTGCGCTGGACCGCTACCTCGCCATCGTGCATCCGCTGGCCAGCCGCAGGGTCCGGACCGTCCGGGTGGCGGTTCTGTCCGGCGCCGTCATCTGGGCTCTGACCTTCCTGTTCTGCCTCAGCGGCCTGTATCCCTCGGTGTTCGACCCGGAATCCCAGCACTGCCTGGAGCGATATCCTGTCAGCACCAGATACGCTGGCTTCAAGATCGGGACCATTGTACTGGGCTTTCTGCTGCCTTGTGGCGTACTGGGGTAGGTGTGTGTGTGTGTGTGTGTGTGCATAATCAAATAAACAAAAAGGTACTAAATATAGATGGAGGTACAGTCTCCTACTGCATGTGTGCGTCACTGTGTGTGTGTGTGTGTGTGTGTGAGTGAAAGTACCTTAATTTTGAGGGTCACAAACAAATGTTCAGTTTTGAGTGTGTGAGCCACACAGATATTTTGTCTTCACCCTCTCTCTCTTTTTACTTGCTCACTCTCTTTTCTCTCCATCTCTCCTGTCCTCCTTGTGGTCTCCTTCCTCGCTTGGTCTCCCTCTCTTCCCCTCTTCCTCTCTCCCTCTCTCTCTCCCTCCCTCTCTCTCTCTCTCCCTCTGTCTCCCTCTCTCTCTCTCTCTCTCTCCCTCTCCCTCTGTCTACCTCTCTCTACCTCTTTCTCTCTCCCTCTCTCTCTCCCCCTCTCCCTCTCTCTCTCTCTCTCTCTCTACCTCTCTCTCTCCCTCTCCCTCTGTCTCCCTCTCCCTCCCTCCCTCTCTCCCTCTCTCTCTCTCCCTCTCCCTCTGTCTCCCTCTCCCTCCCTCCCTCTCTCCCTCTCTCTCTCCCCCTCTCCTTCTGTCTCCCTCACAGATACACCTCCGCTCGAATTGGCGTGACCCTGCGCAGCTCTCCTTCTGTCTCCAGCCATGACCGTCGCAAGATTGTGGGCACCCTCTTCGTCATCACCCTCATCTTCGTCATCATCTTTGGGCCCTACCACCTGGTGGGCAGCTACAAGTTTGTGGCCTTCTTCCTGACCGCTGACCGCTGCGGTCTGGAGCGTTCCCTCTTTCTGCCTTACCGCCTCTGCTACGGCTTGACCAGCCTAAACAACCTGCTCGACCCACTCTTCTACATCTTCCTGAGCAACAACATCCGGCAGGAGCTGAGATCAATGCCCTGTCTGAGGAAGGGCTCCAGCACCTCAGAGGGCATCTGTCACAATCACCCCCTTGAACTGGAAGACCGCCTGTAGCATAACTTTCCAGCAATGATCTCACTCACATTGCCTGTCCTCCGTCCCCTAGCCAAAAGACTCAACTTCACCCTCTTGTGGTTAAAACAGGTCAGTGCATGAAGTGCAGTTCGAATGCTCTGTGTGCACATTCAGGCCTGGATTCCTTACTGTTCAACATTTACCCCTAACTTTGACTAAGTAATGAATGCAAGATTTGCTTTTTTGACAGATGTTTTTGATGATGTCTGGTCATTATTTTTGGTGATTGCTGAACTCTTACTCACCAGTCTATGACTATATCAAGAAAGTAACAACTGTTTGAGACAAATTAATAACAAAGCTTCCTTCAATCCATGCCTTAGATTTATTGACTTGTTGAAGAGCTTACTTGTGGAATAACCTTGTTCCTTCCAGAACTTAAGATTATTGTGTTATCTGCTTGTTACAGAAAAACAAACAAAAAATTTCTCTTTATCTCTTCTTAGTGATGCAAATGTAGACACTTGAATATAATGTCATTGGTTTAAAAACTGCAACCACTTGTTTGTAGGAGAAGAGTGCAAACATTTGACAAATTGAAATAAAACTGACACTGGAACCATAAATTAATAACATAATAAGAAATCAATGAATACAAAATAAAAACACAGTCCTCCAAGGCTCCGATTGTTTTAGACCTGATGTATTGATTTTTTTTCCCCTTCTGTCCGATTTCCTTGTCACCCTCCCAATGAAAACAGTTCAGTGAGAGTACGTGTGAAGGTCTATTGAGACTCTTATTCCCGTACACTGATCCACCCACCTCGGTGTTCAGAGAAGAAAACCTGAAGAACAGGCAGTGACATGGTATGAGGATGAGGAAGCTGAGATCAGTCAGACCGCTCTGCCCACGAGAGGGGCCAAACCTACAGTGGAATTACCCGGGGCACAAAGGCACTCCTCTGCTATTCCCATGTGCAGGGTAGGGCTCTAAGAGGAAGAGGATAAAGCACAGATAAGAAACTGCGCCGCCTGGTGACGACGATGTGGAATGTGCAGGCCCGTAAAGGCCACTGCGAAGTGCCACACATCTTTTTTTTCTTAATAAGGATCATCTTTTACAATTCTCTTGTAACCTCCCCTTTGATTTTCTTTAATTCTTTTTTCTCTTTTCATTTGCATGTTCTACCCCTTTCTCTCTCCCTCCATTGACCCTGTATCCCCCCTCTCTCATTCCCTCTTTCCCTTTCTTCAGCTCCACTCACTCCTTCTATCGCTTCTATCTCTCGTAAAGGGATATCAACTCATGGTATTATACCACAAGTTTCCCCACGAGTTCCGCGAGTTCATCTTTGGCTTTTTCCTGCCTTTTAGCAATTTTGTGAATGAGGAATCAAACAAAAGATATGAACTACTATCTAAGCAGAGTTCATTGATCGTCACCGTGATAAAAAACCGTGCACTGATGCATGCAAACAGCATGGCAGAACGACCATTGACCTAGTGCACCCACACCTCAACCTCAGCCTCACTGGGTAATGGAGCTCACAGTGTGACACAGGTCTCTCTGTAAATGAGCCTACAGCATGACACAGGCCTCTCTGTAAAGGAGCTCACAGTGTGACACAGGCCTCTCTGTAAAGGAGCTCACAGCGTGACACAGGTCCCTCTGTAAAGGAGCTCACAGTGTGACACAGGCCTCTCTGTAAAGGAGCTCACAGTGTGACACAGGCCTCTCTGTAAAGGAGCTCACAGTGTGACACAGGCCTCTCTGTAAAGGAGCTCACAGCGTGACACAGGTCCCTCTGTAAAGGAGCTCACAGTGTGACACAGGCCTCTCTGTAAAGGAGCTCACAGCGTGACACAGGTCCCTCTGTAAAGGAGCTCACAGTGTGACACAGGCCTCTCTGTAAAGGAGCTCACAGCGTGACACAGGCCTCTCTGTAAAGGAGCTCACAGCGTGACACAGGTCCCTCTGTAAAGGAGCTCACAGTGTGACACAGGCCTCTCTGTAAAGGAGCTCACAGCGTGACACAGGTCCCTCTGTAAAGGAGCTCACAGTGTGACACAGGCCTCTCTGTAAAGGAGCTCACAGTGTGACACAGGTCCCTCTGTAAAGGAGCTCACAGTGTGACACAGGCCTCGCCCTCATTGGCTAATGTAAGGGAGCCTGTGTCCCTGGCATGTGCTACACATCCTGGATGTGTCATTTACAGAGGGGAAAGTGTCATAACGCTGTGAGTGATGTCACATCCTCTTTGTCACTCTCTTTTGTCTTTGGGGGTGTCTGGTGCGTGATTCTCTTCCACATTACAGCCTCAGTGATTTGTGCTGTGTCACACACCATCGTGGGACCTGAACCCTGAGGCCTGAAACCACAACTGTTTCATCAACAGCAAAGAGGAACGACTGTCATCATCTGTCGGGGATGGCTTCCTCCCCCACAGACCGAGGAGGGAGGCATTCCTCCTGTAAATCTGTTCTTCCTGTCTAAATAAACAAACAAATTAACCAATCCTCATGATTGACAGTCTTGAAAATGTTAATTCCCTTTGTAAGAGATTTTAGCCCAGATTGTACACTGGAAAGCATTCAAAACCTGACGTCCAGAAACGCTGGACCTAGCCCAAGGCCCAGACTAGCCTGATTCCCACGTTTCGTTGGCCCCCGTCGGGTTGCAGGGCATAACCACAGACTCAATGCATGGCTGTGTCAAACTACTGACCACTGCAGGGGCTGGTGTGCCACTCATTCTCAGAGCTTGCTCTCTCCTGTCTTTCTTTATTTCTTTTATTTTCTTTCCTAACTCTTTTCTTTTTTGTTTATTTCCATTTCTTTATTTCTCAAAGAGGTAGAATGTAAAAAAAAATGGGCCAAGGAGGGGGTGTTCTTCCAGTGCCAGTGGGGTGGTCCCTCAGGATAGGGGGTTAGGAGGAGCAGATATTCAGTGACAGAATGAAGAAGAACATCAGGGTAGGTGTCCGGGGCCGGGGGGGGGGTTTGGATGCACAGGTGTGTCGCCTCAGAGGTATGGGGCCGGCGCAGTGGGCGGAGTCTCGCTCAGAAGACGGCGGGGTGCTCCACCTCCTCCTCGCGCCCGGGGGCGTTGTTGTTGAAGGCGGGGGCGACGCGCAGGCGCTGGACCAGGTCGTTGGTGCTGGTGGACGAGCGGGCGGTGCTCCGGCGCCGGGCCAGCTCCCCCAGGTCCTCCGCCAGCACGCTCTCCAGCACCGCCCCCAGCGACTGCCGGATCTTGGCCAGGAAGTCGGGGCAGCTGAAGACGTACAGCAGCGGGTTGAGCAGGCTGTTGATGAAGGCCAGGCTGACGAAGGGGGGCAGCGCCCGGGCCACGCCCTCCCGCAGGTGCCCGTGGTACTGCGCCACCGCCTCCAGCAGGCTCAGCACGTGATAGGGCGCCCAGCAGAGCACGAAGCTGACGATCACCGCCACCACCAGCCGGAAGAAGCGGAAGCTGTGGCGCCGGCCGCGGCGGGAGATGCTGATGCTCACCGCCACGTAGCTCCCCACAATCACCAGCAGGGGGAGCAGGAAGGCCAGCAGGAACTTGGTGACCGCCGTCAGGTCCTGCCTGCTCCGGCAGAGCTCCTCCTCGTCTGCCCCGGGGATGGGGAGCTGCCGGAAGTTGTAGTAGCACATGATCCGCCCGTCCCGCCGCTGTATGGTGTCGCGGAACAGGTAGTAGGGCACGGTGTTGATGAAGGCCAGCGCCCAGACGACGCCGCACACCCGGGTGGCCAGGCCCACGTCCCGGTGGTTCTGGGCCCAGACGGGGCACAGGGAGACCAGGGCGCGGTCCAGGCTGATGGCGGCCAGGAGGAAGCCGCTGACGAACATGTTGAGGAAGAAGACGGAGGAGTGGATCTTGCAGAAGGTGGTGCCCAGCGTCCAGGTGCCACCCTTGGCCATGAAGACGGTGAAGGCGGGCAGGGAGGCGGTGGCCAGCAGGTCGGACGCGGCCAGGTTGAGGATCCACACGCTGATGACCGACCGCTGCACGCGGAAGCCGATGACCCACAGGATGAGCAGGTTCTCCAGGATGCCGAAGGTGGAGACCACGCCGTGTAGCCACACCGTCCCCATGCTCACCAGCTTGTCGGACGAGTTGGAGGTGCTGGCGTTAATCATGTTCTCGATGAGCTCGCAGTACTCCGACCTGTTAGCGGCCTCCATCGTCTGCAACCAGGCTGCTGCTCTGAACACCAGGAAGAAACGACACTCAGACCAGGTAGAACTGCGTCAAAAATTGAGCTCATGCCTGTTGTACATGCTTTATTACTTTAAAACTTATTGAAGTTAAAGAAAGGGGAACAAAACCACATTATAGCCACTTTCGCTTTTCTAGGAAAAAAGATGCATTGTTTTTGACTGGTATTAGCAAACCGCTTGACCTTGTATAAGCACGTCAGGAGAGATCTCACACTAACTGAAACACAAGCTTGACCTGACCCGGACACTTTCATACCCAAACCAAACCCGGCCCAAACCTGGCCTGATGACAGTAGTCATTACCAAATCAGCTACTGGTAATAATGAAATAAATCAAAATTTGAAGCTTACATTTATTAAAATTATCTTATGAAAACCTCTGCTTTTTGGTAAAAAAAACACGGTGTACTCAGTGAATAAAGGTGCGTACAAAAAAGGAAAATTCCGCAGTATGCAACATTCAGCAGCTTAACAGATGAACCCAATGCAGTCTGTCCTTTTTGGGAAAACAGTGCAGCACACAGTGAATAACTTCTGTACAACTAAATAAATTCAGTTAAAAAATTCAACAAAGGAAACAGGGGAAAAACAAGCAAAAATTAGTTCTTCCTGTCTAAATAAACAATTGAATTAATTAATCCTCATTCAAGCATGATATGTTTGGCAGTCTTCAAAACGTTAATTCCGGTTGTGTGCATGCCATTCATCCAAACTGAGATTTTAGCCCAGATTTTACACTGGCATGCATTCAAAACCTGACGTTCAGAAACGCTGGACCCGACCCAAGGCCCAGACTAGGCTGAATCCCAGGCCTCTGTTCCATCAGCCCCCGCCGGGTTCAGGTCGGGTTGCAGGGCTTTTCTTCAGACTCAATGCATTGGCTGTGTCTTAAACTATTGACCACTGCAGGGCCTGGTGTGCCACTCATTCTCAGGGCTTTCTCTGTCTTTCTTTCTGTCTTTTCAGTCCCACAGAGAAAGAATGCCAAAAAACCATCTAAAGGTTTAGCTTTTGATTTTTTGTTTCCACAACAAGTAAGCAAGGAACAGAATGTTTGTTTCCGCGCTTGTGTAAATGTTCTGACCGCCCTGTTCATTGTTGCCAGATGTGTGACAATTTCAGCACTTGTGTGATGTACGATGAATAATTCCAAATTAGCCCAAATGAATGATCATTTCAAGTGTATTGTTTTCATTATGTATTTATTGATTTATTGTTTTTTTCCTACACTGCTTAAAAGCAGGAATTAAATGATGCTCAACCAATTAGGCTTTCACAAGCTACATTATCTCACCCGATCAAAGTGAAGTTTTTTTCCTCATCCTGAGGGTAGCCGAGCTCATTGCACACCCTCACTGTGTGTCTGTGTGAATGTGATAGGCTAGAAGTGTTTCAGCAGCTCCTCTTTGGGGTTCAGTTTTACTGGAGAGGGCTGGTAAACAAAGAGGCATGTGACAAGTTGACTTTTTTATGCATTTCAACCGGAATAAACATTGTGTTCCATCATTTTTTCTAAAAAGCAATAATACTGAGAGCGTGGCCTGGTACGATAATATAACATTCCCCATCTGGCAACTCTGGCCCTCTTTCACCGCCTGAAGTCAACGCATGAGCTTTGTACTGCAGGCACATCTGTATGGAGAGCCGCTTCCGCCATGAGACAAAACGCCATTAATTAAGCAGAAGCAGGCGCCTTGTAACCTCATTCCTCTTCACATACATCAGAATTATGCATGGATATGAAGACGGACTGCGCATAGTGACAAAGGCAACAGAACAGAACGCTGGACACACACACACACACACACACACACACATGCGTGCATGATGGTAAGGGTTGTCTTATAACATTTGATAAATACCAGCTGGAAGTCACAGCTCAGAATATGGCTGACAGCTTGTTTACAAACTCACTCGGCACATGAACAGCAGGATGACAGCCGTGTCTGCAGTTCCAGCTAACCTCTCCTTTACCAGCTAGTACACAGCCCACAGTAGCCACCTTCTCCGTCCAAAAAAAGTACTGTGTACTCTGTCCATTTATTGTTTAGCATAACTAGCTAGCTAATGTGGGACAAATGTCTTTAAGGTAGCTAAACAGCATTAGCATGTATTTCATGAGTTTGTTGTTGTGTAGTTTCTCTGCTATATCATACAGCGGTGGTCTCACCTCACCCAAGCTGATCAATTTGTCCTCGCTCTCATCGGTGTAAATCTCTGTCAGAAGTGCTGTCTTCTTTTTTCATCCTGGATGAACAGGAAAGTGAGCCTCGTTCTCTTTCCTACTGTTGCTCATTTCGGTTCTCTTGTGGGGATGCCCACCGCACTCTGATTGGCTAAAGATTGAAATAGTCTCTTCAACAGCTGTTGCTGATCCTACGTGTGTCTGTGTGTATGTGTGTGTGTGTGTCCACCTTAACATGTGGGCTTTTAAGCAGAGGGTTGCAGGCTTGACCAAGGCAATTTCTCTGGCTCTTTACTTGTAGGTATATAATAGGAATATATGATTAAGAGCAGTAAACTGTAAATCAGCTTGAGGCTGATATGTACATTAAATTGATATTGAGAAATCATTGGTGCAAGCTATGACAAATTACCCTTGGTATAAAATTTGAGATGCCTTGTTTGTGTGTCATTGTGGTGGTTTAATATCTCTTTCCCTTATGATCTCTTTTGTCTTATGCCTCCTCCCATCACTGCTGCGGTTTAACAACAGTCATTAATCATGGTGCTCTCACAGCAGGTAATACACAAAGTACCACATAAACCATAAACCATATTCTGTACTGAGCACATTTTTAAAGTTGTCAGTCCAACATTCGGTGCACCCAAGGTGACTCTGTTATGAAGCAACCAGGACAAATAAAGGTGTGCAAGTCACATGATCGGTAACATATTAATCTGGTGTAAGATAGCACCCACTGCAAACCCACTCCCAATGGGAGTATACTAGGGCTGCGCTTCATGCAGGCTCTCACAGCCTCAATTTGTTTGCACTGCTGTGCGATGTGGAAGTTTAATGTGCTTAATCTGGTGAGAACATGAGCTGTCGGCTGAGCCAGCACTTACTCACGGCCTCCCCTGCTGTTTCTGTGCTGCTCGTCTCGTCTCGGTACAACCTTCTCAGCTTTGTTCATCGATCTGAAAACAGGTGCAAGTGGCCCTATCTCGTTTCAGATCAGAGGCGCAAAAGGCAGTCTTATCTCTGTGGTCCTCCTCCACATCCTCCATGTCTTACACTAGCATGACAGTCTCGTCCTTCAAGCACTAATTTGGGGCAAATCATCACTGATAATCCTGCAGTTGCTGTGCAAAAAAAAAAAAAAATTCAACCTAATTTGCACAATAGCTGATGACATCAATCAGGCCACCCACAGCTGCTTGCCGTCATCATTGCAATGTGTTTTTATGTGTGGACTGGAGAGGGCTTCATCTCGCCTCTCTTCGGACGTGCCTGTGAAAGAGGAAGCCAGACGTCTCACCAGTCTGAAAGCAGACAGCCTCCAGAGGAAGGCCGCTTACACGGAACTCATTTCACTGCTGCAGTACCCGCAAAAACTCATGGGTGTTACAGCCCGTCCACAGAGAGCTTCAGGAAGACTCTGCCTCCGTCTTGCAGTCTTCACAGGCGAGTAGAAAAGGCCAGTCTTTCAAAAAACACAGAGTCATACAGTTACAGAGCAGCTAGCTGCTTCCCTTCCTAAGCGTAGTCCCTCACAGTCCTCTGATCGGTAGTACAGTGTCTTTCACCACTTCCACTGCTGCTCGACGAATGGGCTGGCTACCCCTCAGATGCAGCGTAAGGCCCCTGCTGGATGGCTAGCCAGCTGATAACAGAATAACACAGGGGGCGGGCATGTGGTTCTCTTGGGAAGATACTTGCTCAGATGAACAAGCGTGAATTCCACAAACATATCTTGATGACCTACTGGTCACTTCATCTAGGCGCTGTTCCCTTAAAACAAACGGCACAATGTGTGCATTGTTGTCCACATGCACCGCCTGGCAGAGACCTGATGTGTAGTCAGCAACATTTAATGTGTTGTATATTATCCATACCGTACATCATGGAGGTCTGTAGCTAAAGTGCAATCCTATCGTGAAAAAATTATGGCTGGTTAAAGCTTTTTAGCCCCCTTTTCAGGATCTAGGTGGGTAGAAGAGGTGGGGGTTGGGGGGGCTTGTGTTTTTTCCTTTGCTGTAGAATGTTTTTTGCATCTTGATAGGTAACTTAAAAAGGTTTTGTCATTGATAAAAATGGTGTCAGTGGTTCCCTGGCAGCAGTGAGGCCCTATGTAGAAGCATTCAGCAGGAGATGCTGAAAGGGTTCTCAAGCAAGGTAAATTTTCCAAATAGGCGAATTCTTTTTTCATTGACTCATTACACCTTTTCCAGTTGGCCTGCAAAAAGGACATGCCTAATCCTGTTTAGCTAAGGGTGCACAGATGTCTGTGGGCAGGGAGGCTAAGTACCTTACATTTTTGTCATTTAGCAGAGCAACTTATATACAGTAGGTTACAATTTCATCCATTTATACAGCTGGATATTTACTGAGGCAATTGTGGGTTAAGTACCTTGCCCCAGGGTACGATAGCACCGGCCTAGCAGGGAATCAAACCAGCAGCCTTTTGGTTACGAGCTCTGCTCATTCCCACTACACCACAATGCAGTCCCTGTTAGGCCCAAAAACACACCTATACTTTACAGACCTGTTGGAGGAGCTAAGCATGAATGTATAAAAGGCGAGCTTGGTTCCAAAGCTATTGACATAGAAGGAGTTAGCTTTTAGCATCAATGCTGCTTTCCCCCTGAGCACATCTGTAGCATTAAAAAATGACAAGGACCTCCTGCTCCTAGTAAAGCAACTGAGGCAGAAAGCCAGACAGGCCAGTAATGTTTTAAATTAGATGCTACTAAATCCATATATTGAAATAATACTTGAGTTTAATGCATATTGACATTGGTTTATTTTAATGAAAATGCAAAGTAATTTGTAAAATACATGATGGAAACACATCCATGATCATTTGAAGGTTGACTGACATCAAACATTGGATCAAGGAGAAGGAGATTAATGTGGATTCACTTAGAGGCATGCTTTATTCGCATTGTACCAACACTTTACATCTTGGCGGGAAAAGGATTTATTTTAATTAATTATAATAAGTAATTTATTGCAACGTTATAACGTCTTAAACAGAGTCAGAAACAAACACAGCTGTTACCAAATCAAAACAGTACTTTCGCAATTTCCCCACAGTGCTGTACAGGTTCGAAACATACTGTATTTCTTTCCAGAATGGTGTACACACACCACCTCTACCCCTGGCCTCCTCAATACCTGACGAACCACAGTACCCCTACAGCAAAAAAAAAAAAAAAAAAAAAACGCTCCACATTTAGCTTTTACTGCAATTTCGCAATTAGTGCAAGTTTTTCAAAAAACTCAGTTTTGTGCACAGAAGCCCAACTTTTCATTTTTAGAGGCTCTGAGAGCATACCTGTGGTATGTTTAATCTGAATCACCCCACAAAAACAGGAAACTAAGATACTAAGATAACGCAGTTGGTTCGTTACATGTAAATGGCCCCAGAATATTTCAAAACACTCAATAGAGGTCTTGTTCTATGAATTATTCTGAGCAGAGAGCTGCCAGGTTGTACTCTGAAAAATTGCTTGGTCTTAACATTACCTAAGGTGTGGCTTTACACAGCACAAATTGGCCTTAAACATTTATTTGCAAGATGACTCTTGTCAAAACATTGGAAGAAAGGGAAGGAAAAACATATGGCTTGGAGCTGTAGATTATGCAGGAGAGAGCTGGCCTCGTGCATCTGTGATTGCACCTACAACATTCCGTTAATCAAAATCGCATGTCTTTTCTCTTTATTGAAATATATTACTGGTGTATAGGACTCTTGAGGAATTTGCTCAATTAAAACATTTTTTCCCATATTAAACAGCAGTAGACAACCAAGATGTGAATGCAGCTATACCACTCTGCAGCTATACCACTCTGCACCACATCAGCATCTTTTCTCTTTATTGAAATATATCATTACTATAGAGGAGAGTTATAGAGAGCTGCTATCAATTAAAACATTTTTCCAAAATTGAATAATTGATTTGCAGGATGCATGACAAACATACATGATTTAGGTCCTAAAATGTAGTGTTTGCAAAGGCACTGTCTTTTCCTGCACTATGTAGAGTGCACTCACTCAATTTGCCGGTTTCACAAACGCAACTAGCTTGCTAGCTAGAGTCGACATGAATCATCTGGACACATCAAAATATGACACCATCAAATCTTGGAAACTTAGCTGCAAGACACCTGCAGCAGGCCTGTCCTAGCAGATAGCACAAAATCAAACAATACTATGTCAAGTGTAACCAAATCAAACTACTCAACACACAATTGCAATGGTAAACCAGGAAAGCTATTAATGTTACATTCAACTGGTACTACCAGAACGGATCCTTGACGAGCCCCCACTTCTTACAGCTGGCTTCCCTGGCTCGACAAAAAATTATTAAAAATGGCTGTAAAAGGAATAGCTAGGCAAACCTGATCATGTGATGTGTGAAGTGTATAGCAAAATCCAACCCAACAAACCCCAAAAAAGTGGCATGAAGTGGACCTCCCAGTCCAAAAGGTGAACTTAATGACACTAGGAATCTCTTCACTTCTAAACCTCACTTCTAAATCTCTTGTTTAAAATCCATGGCATGGGGGTGATAGTCCAAACCAAGGCTTCATGGAACCGAAGGCAAACAGGTGACTCCCACAATGCCATCTTGCAAGTCTCAGTGATAGAAACAGTATATACAAATGACCTACGGTCCTGGTGGGCCCCAAACACAACACTATATACCGGCATCCCAGATGAAACACAGTGTTAAGCAAGCGACCTAGATTGTATAAGCCCCCAGCAAATTCTGCCCTGGTCTCCCCATTCAGGCTGCATGAAAAAGTATACACTCCAACACCTCCATCTTGTTCAAAATTGCCATGAGTTTTCCTCCTCTCTCTACCCTCCTCTTCCGGTCAGCAGTTCGTTTTTTTATGCGAACCTGGAAAGGAGTCTGACGCAGGCTGCGTAATGATGCCGCAGCGCGTGCCGAATAAAACCCAAAACAAAAGCGTGCGCGTGCGTGCGGAGTGCGTGTGGCCCTAACCGTAACAATGCTGAAGATAATTCTGTTACGCTGAGGAAATTTTAATAACGGTGAACCAAAGTTGCCATTTATCGAAAAAAAGTGGTCTGTTCAGTTGACATTTCAATATTTGAGTTTATATAAATGAATCAAATAGTTTGTGCAAAGTAAAACATTAATAATATGTGTTCACGAGCAGGTATACACAAACTTCGTTTCATTCAGTTTTACTGTGGACACTGGCGAATGACAAATGGCAGAATTATGGGAGAACTTACACAATAAAGCATGCAACATCTGAGACAGTGTCACTCAGACACATCAAAAGATTTGCACGATTTCAAATGTTGCACAATTAACATGAATACTTTTATACATTGCAAATGCATGCCAAATTCGATTAACCACAATTAAAACCTTTAATAGCAAAAGTGAGTGAAAGTGAGGTTGTGTACACCTGGGTGCACCTGTAATATGATCCTAGTGTTAAGATGCACAAACTTTTTTCGTTTGTTTAATCTGAAGGCTGTCAGTTTCTCATCTTTTATTCATACGTTCATTTCTATGTTAAAAATTATGTGACGTTTAAAGTGCATTACTAACAGGTCATGTTTCTGGCTTGTCTTGACATTGAAACAATTACCAGGCTTAAGGGACTGCCTTGGATTTGCCATTAATGGATTTTCGTTTACGTGAAGTTTCACTCAGTGCATGCGCAACGCGCAACTGGAGCGTTATTCAATGTGACTGCACACACAAATTTTCAGCGGCGGTAGCTTGCCCGGTGTTTCCCAAAGTGGTATCGTGACCGAAGGAAACACATAGGCCTACTGAATATAACTTTTTGTCCGATTAGCGCGGCATACAAGTTTGGTTAAACGCATGTCGTCTATGCATGTGCTGCGCTGCAGAAGTGCAGAGAGACAAGGATTTGCGACAGAAAAGAGTTTAATAGCGTATAATCTTTTACGCGTTCTCCGGCAGTAATTTTCCATGTATTGCAAAAGGAAATTGTGGGCTACACAGAATAAGCATTCAGGATTTGAAGAGATGTCAACCAATGGCTTACTACATTGCCGCTATAGTAAAGTAAGTATAGGTTAACCAATATTTCGCGTTTTCAAGTTAAAGCAAAGACCAAAGACGACCGTAATCGGCCATGAGGTCAACAGTAAACAGTGTGCTGAAGGGACAAGTAGGCTATTTGTCTACGTGATGACATCATGCAGCTAAAAGGTGCGCCGTTTAACAAGTTCAGTATGCAAATTAAGCACAGGTTACCTTCAGGATGATGGAACGTTGTTCCGCAGGTAGGGGACGGGCACGCCGATTGACTGTAGCTCTTCTTGAAGTCTCTGATTTTGACGTTCCGATGAGAGACGAGCAGCGCCTGTGGTTGAAAAAGTGAGCCAAGCAGTATTACGGATGCGGGTCAACGTTGTTTGCCCAAGTCCCAGGGTTTAATGATAAAATTGTTAAAATGGCAGGATACGCCGAGCGCGTATGCACTGACCTGCCTGTTCTACCGCGCCCTGCAAATCTGGATCAGAAATGAAAGCAGATGTTTTTTTCGCCGCTCTTTAGTAACAATATTTACCTAATATGGAAGGTAAAAGCGCAGCACACCCCACCTCCAAGGAATGAATTGGCGTGAGACTCTTCTTTATAAAAAATAAACTTTTAGTAATGACCGTGTTGTAACTTGCCATTCCAAAGCATACTAGACATGTCATGACTGATTGTGATCACATTGTTAGATTGTCGACAGTGTCAGATTCACACTGCTTATTTTTTACAATATCATTTATATGTTATTAATGTAAAATCAAAGTTAAATTGGGAGTAACTTTGAAATAATTTGCAAATATATCTTAAAATGGACAATGCCCTTCCGTAGTGATGGCTCTACTGGCTTGTGTCACTGATCTTTAAATATTTCCTTCATTTGACTTGTAGTAATGGAATTATTTTCAGTATCACGTTTACACTTGCATTTCTGCACAAAATCTACTTTCTGACCCGCTGTAAAAATCATGTCATAGCCAGCCAAGTCATTCAGATATATGAAGAACCTCTCTTACCTGAGGCGATAGCAACATCCACTGCCGTTTTTATGTAGCGAGATGGACCAAAACGGCTCTATAAAGAACTTTGCTGCAAAGAACCCTGTGCACGCTTCCGAATAGCCTATGTGTATATGAAGAGCAGAAGTTGTGACATGAGCAAAACACCTCTCTGTGTTGACGATGCGTTTCCTATTCTTCTTTGTGCGGGTTTTTGTAATCCGAATGTCGCGGTGTCCAGACTAAGGCGTTTCTTTTTTCTCACGGGAGACCGAGCGCACGGTTGCCCAACCCGCTGGCTGGCTCTCTGGCGGTGTGCCGCGATGATGACACGCATGTGGCCGGGCTTTGCATCAGAAAAGCCGGCGACTTTCAGATTAAAGCGTGAAAGTGTGGCATGGTTGTCAAAAATCTAGGCTTGAGAAACTAACGCCTTAGGTTCGTCTTCTCAACGTGCATTCGAGAAAGATGCATGTCCAGTGTTGCGTACACAACCGGATCAGCTAATATGCGGAACGTAAACTATAACCCGCCACGCCTACAGGACACTGAAAAAATAATGACAATAATATATGATTGGCCCCAAAACAATGCCAGGGGAACCCGAAGAACTATTTTTTAAACTGTCCATAACTGTCTAAATAGAATATGACAGGGAAAAATTGTAGCTCATCTATAAAATACAGACAAAACACAAACAGACACTCAGTTTAAACATTGTTAAACTGAGGCCGCCATAAAAAATGAAAATACGCACATTTTGGTAATGGATATTTTGTAATGGATATGTGTCAACAAAAAAGGGCGTTGAATTATAGTTTGTTGCTTAAAAATGGATTTTTAAAGTAACAGCTCAGATTGCTTTGACCTGACGCTTTGAAAGAACAGATGAGTTAATTACTGTACTCTATTCCTCCATACAGAGACTATTTTTGACTGAATCTTGACAGGCAAAGCAGAGAGACAAGGTTGACACTAGACCATAGACTTCTACAGACTTCATTCAAGACTTCCTCTAGACTTCATTTGAATGCATGTCATGCATGTCACATGCAGGCCATCATCTAAGTTATTAAAAGTTTGATGCAAATATTATTGCACCATGAGTGCCATTTTTGGTTGCACCTGAATAGTGTCAATGTGTGAAGAAAAATCTATCAGTGAACTTGTAAAATGTACAAAATGTAGGCTGTGTCAATCATCATCATCATCATTATCCCCCCACCATCATCATCATTATCGCTGTGCACCCTTCCTCATGGTCATTTTAAATTCTCTTCCCTCTCATCTATACCCCTTCTCATCTGGGAGCTTTCTCATTGGGCAACAGTGTGGCATAGTGGTAAGGACCAGGGCTCTACACCAAAAGGTGCTTGACACTCTGGCAAGACCCTGTGGAACACTAACACACCAACACTGACATTCAACTCTCCGGACTCCTCAGGAGACTGACACTGACACTAACTCCTGCACAGACACTAAAGGAGACACACACAGAGTGATTCTCCTTTGACAGTGATGTACAGAAATGGAAAGGGAAATGATGAAATGATGGGGACGTTAAATGACGGACATCAGTGTGGCGCAGTGGTAAAGAGCAGGCGTCCAAATAACCAAAAGGCTGCCAGTTCAGTTCTAAGCTGGGGCACTACTGTTGTACCCTTTGGCAAGGTATTTAACCCATAGTAAACATCCAGCTGTATGAAAGGATAAAACTGTAAACTATGTAAGTCACCATGGGTGAGAGCCTGTCCAAAATGACAATAATGTCATGTAATTTAATCTGCACAGACAGAAAACATGTCAGCAAGATTGAAGTGCAGCCCATCCAGTGGTGACAGATGAGCAGGGCTGCAGGGTTTGCTTATGGTCACATGTTGAGTGTGAAAACAGTCACGTTGATTTTTTTCTGACGATACGCAGCACTGCCTTGAAACTGATAACTTTCAGAAGTTTTTCTTGGCAACATCTCAGCATTTGTGCTGCATGTTTTCCTTCCTAATGAAGACATTGTCCTGAAGGACGCCTGAAAATCAAACCCAACAAATCATGTAGTAAATTATGCAGGAAATTTTTGCTTGACATATATGTACATGCAGGGGTGCCACTAGAAATTTTGGGCCCTATGAAAGAATATAATATTGGGCCCCCCAAACCTATAATAATAATAACAGTGTTCTATGAGGGCCCCCTGTCAGTGCCGCGCCCTTGGAATTGTCCTAACTTTGCCCCCCTTACGGCGCCCCTGTGTACATGTATGCATGTATGTACAATGTGTGTGTGTGTTTTAGCTCTTACAGGTAAACTAACAACCCCTAGTGTGCTGTACCACACTCATGTCCTGAGCACCTTCCCTTTGTGTGAAAACACTGTGCTGTTGTTGAAGGATACCAGCATGTGTTGAAGTCACACATGATGGTGTGTGAAAGTCCTGGAATCTTCCTATTCATCAGACTCCCTCTCTCTCTTTCTCGCTGTTCACCATCAGAAAATTGCATGCTTTTTCATCCGAAGCATGACAGCACAGATGAAAGCCAGTCATGAAAATAATGTCCATATTGGGAATTCTGAAGAGTCTTCTCAACTGTTAGGAGGTTCTTATACCTGTAAAAACACAAAAATAATGAGAATAATAGATAGTATATAGATAGCATATAGATATAACGCCCTCTCAGAATCTCAAGCCGATTAATGGGTGGGGAACTCACCACGGAGACCACCAATGCACAGCACCCACCTGGCTGATGCGTATCAGCCATTTTGCAGAACACATCAGATAAGGTGGAGAGCAGGCTCCATGCCTGGAGAAAATACAGAGGGGTGCAACTGCAATCCATGGGGGCACAAAAAGTCATAAATACTATGTAGATATCGGAATATAAAGAGAAAACTGGGGGGTGCAGTAAGTGCCGGGCCTGGTGGAGAGGGAGGGAAGTATTTAGCCAGTGAAACTAGGGGATTACCAGAGGGCTGGATTATGAAAACAAAAAAGAAAAACCTGACTGGAAATTTGACTCTGGGGAAGTCCCTACTGTTTGTGATAAGTGCTATGAGAGCTTTAATGACCGCACAGTCAGAAGTTCAGTTTAGCATGTTATCAAAAAGATAACACTCCTACAGTACAGTGTCACTGTCTCTGGACCAGGTCATTTGTCTCCTGTTTGTTTCATAAGAAGACTACCCCCTACTGGCCTACCACCACCAGTTCAAGCAGCATCATGTTCGAACAGAAGGTCACACATCCAAGCACAGCCTAAGCCCAGCAATGCATAACTTAAGACATCAGGCAGACAAAAGTTGGTTGGGTGGTATGGCCACTGGCAGTTAAGAATTGCTGTGCTATTTTCCCATTGAACCCTTGGTCTTCAGCAAAATCGAAGTGGTATAATGGTGCCACCTAGTGGACGCTATAGGACACATTGCCATAATTTGGACAGGGATGTTTCAGAATACTTACAGGCTGCAATATGCTGAGCTGAGTCTATAAATACCTGTGGTTTGTTCTAAACATGACAATCATAGAAGATACTGTTATAATGATCATGACAGTCATTATAATGATAATTTCTCCTGGATATCCACCATCCATCACGAGCTCAACCTCTCTGAATTTGGCTCAGGGTCTCCTGTCATTACCGGTTCAGGACTTCAGCATCTACCTAAAGGACATCCTTCAGTCCCGACTCCCAGACCACCTAGAACCCTGGAGTTGCCACTGACTACCATACTCACCTTGGCAACATACTTGCCTTTTTCCAGTGCGATGCTGACCTGCAGCAGTGAAGTCCTCAGGGCAAAAAGAGGAGAATCCACCTGTGTGACCCCATCTAGTGACAATACTACATGTAAGCTCTCCACATGTGGGTAAGTCTTCCCTTACTGTGCTGTTCTGGTGATATACTTGTGGCGAAAGGGAATTTGCTCCTGACGTGGACTAATGAAATATAATAATGCAATAAACAGATGATTGTTATGTGTATTTATGCAATATTTCAATAAATACCTGTAACACAGCAAATAAATGTAAAAATGTAGGGGGTGCGATGGAGCTCAGTGGCCCATGAGCAGAGAATGAAGTGAGAAGCAGGGGGTTCCCAGCGCTAATATTCCATGCTAACATAGCTGGCGCTAATATTCCATGCTAATATGGCTGGTGCTAATATTCCATGTTTATATGGCTGGTGCTAATATTCCATGTTTATATGGCTGGTGTTAATATGGACCACAGATGGAGATTCATGAATGGCAAGAGTTTCCTGTGGATCCTCAGCCTCAGCTTACAGACTGGCTCATGTTGTGCCGTCCTCCATTGCTGGATCCTTCCCCTCCACTGCTCATTCTCATCTTAGGCCCCCTAGTGGTGGAAGGACCTACCTAACCTAGCCGACAGAGTGGTAAAGCACGGTATAACTAAGCCTTTCTGCTTTAGGTCTGGTGTGAGACAGGGCTGCCCTCTGGCTCTGATCCTGTATGTCATCTATTTCAGAACCTTTCCTCTAAGCTGTTGTGAAAGTGGCCATTATCATATCACAGGGGTGGGGGAATACCAAGTGCTAAGGGCAGAGAGGGGGTGGTTTCTGGTGGTGGCATACTTGGATGGCGTCATCGTTATCGGCACAGTCCTTCCTTCACCGCAGACAGCAAGATGGTGGACAACTTTTAACCAGCTCTTGTAAACTGTTTGTGTTACAGGACTGGCACAAGACCAAAACCATCTGATCCTTCTAACTGTCAGAGAGATGGTGGAGGGATCGAGAAGTCTGGCGGCTGTTACTGCCAGCAGGGGGGCTTCAGCTGGAGCTCACAGCTCCTGATAATAACCCAGAGGAGTATGATCAGCACACCAAAGGCGAGAATCCTACTCATCCTCCATGTGCTCTGTGTGCACCTATGCAGAGCAGCCAGGGGAAACACTGAGAGGACTGCTGCTTCAGTCTTTACTCTTTGCTGTTCCTTAAAATTGTGACCAACAGCAGACATTTGGTCAGGGAGGCTACCATTACATTGCATTACATTATTGTCATTTAGTGGAAGCTCTTACCCAGAGTGACTTACACAATGCATCTAATAAAGTGGCATGAAAAAGTTTCACTAACCTCACATGAATGAGTGTCAGCCTATGATATAGTGCTGAGATGACAAATGTCTGCGTAGCTTGACAAGTACAAAGCAATGGGGAAAGTACCATCTCCAAATGAATAACATGAGAGGCACTCTCACTATTTTCACTGTGATGTTACCATTTATTTCATTTTTTATTCACCTTGTCCTGTGTGGTCATCAGTTTCTTGCCTTTTTTCCTCTCCCTTCCCCCAAAATGACTGAACCACCCCAGTTGGAAGAAAGCAACAGCTGTGCTTTCTGCTCTGTACAGGCGAGTATCTTTTCCTCTCTCAGTCGTTGTATGAAGTAATCACGTGGTTCAGAGGCTCCGTGTCTGTTTCACAAATTGTCAGATACGTGACTGCCAGTTGTGATCATAAACACTTCAGACAACATCGGAATGCGTTCGTTCCCCGAATCGCTCCGCAGTGACCGAATTGGCCAGAGAAGCACCGCAGAGAACCAATCAATTTCGATAACAACGTGACAGACGGACAGTTTAGCCAATGATCGTACGCAGATCCGACCACAATCGCAATCAAGAGCTTTCGCTCTGACCAGTCTTAGACCCTCTAACCAATGATGAACAGAGTTGTAGTTGAACGGCAAACTACTTAGCCAATGGAGAATTCGTATGTTGTTTCGGGGCGGGGGCTGGAGGAGTAAGGGGTGGGGTCTTGGAGGGTCATTCAGCCGCTCGCTGTCTCACTCCGTCGGCGTGCGTTTGAGGGGACGGGCAGGAGGAGTTGCTGGAGCCGCCGGGGCGATACTACGCTAAAAATCGCTGTTGGGAGGAGGCTTCATCATTGCACATTACGTTTAAGATTATAAAACGGGATTGCCGGCGACACAATTTCACAAATACTGACTTTTTCTACCCAGAGACTTGCAATAATTTGCCTTATTGCATAGTTTGATAGCTTGCTACCTATCAATTGAAACCAAGGTGTGGGTAACATTTGGGGAGCTAGTTATTTGCTAATACCTCACTCACATAACCAAATAGATCTCTTAAAAAACCGGACCGCCGTCGTACCCCTCAACGCAAACATCACCTTGCTCCGTAGCTAACTGGGCTAGCTGCTCGCTCTGCTGTTACGAGCCAACGTCGTCGGCTAGCAAAGCTAACTTGACCGCTGGGAGTCGGTATCGTTACACCCAACCCCTCTCTCCCTCCACCCCCCATCACCTTTACCCCCTCTCCTTTCCATCCGAAACGCTGGAAATCCGCAAGCGGCCGGAGAGCGGCGACGGGCCGGCGAAGCTGGGGGTGGTAGCGGTACCGGACGCGCAGGGAGTCGGAGCGGCCGCTGAGAGGCACAGTCGCGGGGACGGAGCGACGGCCATGGACGGGCTGGCGGTGGAGGTGCGCGGCTCCAACGGGGCCTTCTACAAGGTAAAAAAAAGAAAAAGATTGTTTTTTAAACCTAAGTTGAGTACTGATATGTATTTGGATGGTGAGCAGTGAAATTGAGATAACTGATCAGACCTTTTTGTCGTTTGTTGTTTTGAATTGAGATGCATCACACAGAAAAGGCCCAAAGTAGAAGGTGGCTGGTTAGCTACTTTGCTAGCATGGCTAGCCACCGTGGGGCACGCTTGCCACGGCCTGTTAGCATCGTTCTTGGTGGCTCGAAACGCTGGATAGTTTGCTGTTTAACCTGATCACTATCAATACGGTTTTTATAAAGACACTCCTTGCTCTGGCCAGACTTTTGGCTCCGGGTGCTGGACCAATGATACGGCACAGCTGCGTTATAAAATCAAAGTGAGGGATGCCATTTCTGAAAAATGCCAAATAGCGAGGTGGCTAACTTTAAACACAATAACTAGCCTAGCTACTCACAACAAACCGAGTTGGACTCTTTCGCGAAATGAAGCTAGGTAGTATAGCTGGCCTTTTCTGGCCGCTGAGCGTTTGCGATCGTTTGTCAAAATTGCCAAATGTAGTTAGCCTGCTTGCTAATTGTATTAGCCGGATCTGCGCTTCCCGTGAACTTGGCTAAGCAGGTTTGAGTTATTTTGGGGGGTGGGTCTCGGGCATCCCGGGAGAGCAGGGATGGTTTTTGGGGTGATTTCTGTGATTAGTGTTGGGGTGCCTCCGTTCGGTCACGTGGCGCCGATGCTCCTCGGAAACTCCACTTGCCCAGCAAACTCAAACCTCATTCCTAACCGGTACCACTAACAGAGCTGTTTCCTCTGATAGCACCCTAGGTTCCTTCCATATACATGGAGCTGAGTTTTATTGTGTATATGTGCATAGGGTTAGCGCATCAGCGAATTTATTGCGACTTGGGGTAATATGTTTCGCTTCTCCAACCTGCAGACCACTTCTCAGTGTCCGACCAAGCTCTCCCTTAGCAGGGTTGACGCTACGTAAGCCATTCCCAAAAGGGAAAACGGCACCACAGAAAATCATTCACGTATGTCAACGTTTTGTGTCAGTTGTTAGGCTTTCCTGCTTTGCTTAGCAGGGGGCTTGCAGCCCTGTTTGTGGAGAGGGTAGTGGACAGAGAGTCTGTCCTGGTGACGGCACCCTGCCCAGCTCTGAGGAACAGAAACAGGTGTGAGATGAACAGGTGATCCTCATGGTGACATTCAGCTCCTCTACTCCACCCCCCAGTATGTCTCCCTCCCCCTCCTTACTTTATTCCGCTTGGTCTCTATTCCATCCTCTCTCTGTCTCATCACCATCCTTGCTCTCTTCTCCGCTTTTTGTTCTCCTTTTCTCTCCCCTCTTCCTCCTCTCCTCATCCAGCTTACTTATTCTGTCCCTTCTTCCCTCTTCTGTTTCTCCTCCCCTCACTCTTCTACTTCTCCACTCTAGTCTTTCCCCATACCATCCTCTCTTTATCCTGTTTTTTCCTTCTCCGTTCCTCTTCTTCCTGTCTTGTCATTCCCCTTTCCTCCTCCCCTCCACTCTCCCTCTCTGCTCTGCTTTATCCCTCCTTCTTGTCTCCTGCAGGTGCTCTAGGTCTTCTCCCCACTCACTCCCTCTGATTGTGTGGCTGTAGTCTGTGATCACATGGTCTGCTTGCCCCAAATGTTCCTCTCTCCTCATCACAGTCTCACGTCTCCCTCTCTCTCTCCCTCTCCCCTGCCATTTCCTGCCTGCTGCTGGCTGGTCCTGGGGTTGGGAGTAAACTCCATTCCAAACACTTCTCAGCAAATCAATTTCACCCCACTCCTGAAGCGGTGCCTTCTCTCTCTCTCTGATCCACGCTGTGATCTCCGCCTCGTCTGGCACGATTCTTCCTGTTCGGCCAGCCTAACAGAGTCATCGCTGTGGTGGTCACTGTTTATGTCTGTAACTGTAACCATCGTGGAGCTGCAGGAGTGAGTTAGCGGCGGCCATCGTGTGTCCCTGACACAGGGCTCTCAGCCTGAGTGAGGTGACCCAGAAGAGCCAGACGGACAGCCGCTCCTTCAGCTAACATAGCCATTTCTGAGTTGCTAGATCTATTCCGTAGGTTTGATATGTGGATTGGAAGTTATGGGTTGTCAGCAGCGTCTGCTGTTTGCTCTGTCCCTTTTTTTAACCATATGCTCCTGGAACTGTTCATGTCATTTACTTCCAGGAACAGGCCCCCAGGCTTAAAAAAGGATCGTTCCTTGTAGCATTAGCATATGTGTTAGCATGTGTGTACAAGTATTCAGCATCTATCTGTTTGCACCTCTTGCCAGGAATTGGCCAAAATCAGAAACTGGCATACAGTGACTGCATGGCCCAGCACTGGCCGTGCACACATGCACGGCCACATGGTCACGTCAGTAGCCTTGTCCTGAGAGACAGGAAGTGCTCCATGTGCCCTGTGTGTGACCCCCACGGTGACCTGTGCCCCCAAGGAAGCTGACCTCAGCTCAGTGCTGTCCTCTCCTGCCCAGACAGCAAGGCGGGGGGGGTCCGAGGACTGGGGGGCATGGTAGTGGTCAGTGACTTGTCAGCTTTCTAACAGCAGAGCCAGTTTGACCTGCGCACCAACCAGGAGTGCAAGCGGAGCCTTTCTTACACACACACACACACACACACACACACACACACACACACACACACACACACAGTGGGGTAAAGCCAGAGTGACCTCACTTGTTAAAGATACGCCAAGTCGTCATTCTAGGGTGGGGGTTGGGGGGGGGGATAGGGTTACTCACGTTGAGTAACATGTTGCCCTGGCTGCTTGTGTTGCCATGCTTACCAGCCATGTGTCAGGCCTTGTGGTGCCACACATCCCTGCCCTTGACTGAGATAAACACCTGTAACCTACTCGTCCCTTATGTAATGGACGAGCAGGTGGGTCACCTGTCTCAGTCGGGTGCATGCACTGTCCACTGCACAACCACTGTGATGGTTATGAGGGTGTCACAGGCTTTGCTCTCTGTGTGTGTGTGTGTGTGTGTGTGTGTGTGTGTGTGTGTGTGTGTGTGTGTGTGTGTGTGTGTGTGTGTGTGTGTGTGTGTGAGAGAGAGAGTGAGAGGCCGTAGCGGGTACTCCAGGCCTGAATCTGCCCTTTATAGTCGGACAGATTCCAGAGTTGTGGCCCACAGCCCCCTCGGTCCCAAATAAGGTGCTGTCGCACACAGGCGGCGGTGGCCCCCTCCCTGGGGGCAGGGGGGTTTATGACTCGCTGTGATAGATTTGTAGAAGGCAGTGATTGACGAGGAACAGATTTACAGGAGGCGTGTCTCTCCTATCTTTATACGCACACACGCACAGAGCCTCTCTCTCGCTTCTCTACCTACCACCCATTCACTGCAGCGGTCTCTCTCTCACACACACACACGCACACGCGCACACACACACACGCATTTCTGGCATGACAAGTTCATACATGTGCCTCTCACTTCTGCACATAAAGTTGTAGACATGCTTATATGCCTCTACCTTCCACTCTTGCACATGCACACAGACACACTTTTCCTCTAACTTTCATCTGTCTCCCACACACACACACACACACACACACGCATACGCACACACACACACACTCACTCACTTGCTCACTCCCATTTGTCTCTCAATTACATGTAGTCATGATCTCCCATCACACACACCACACATGTACACACTTGTTTTCCCTTCGCAGTCTCTTTGGTCAGGTCCTCTCTCACACAGACTGTGCGTGTGTGTGTGTGTGTGTGTGTGTGTGTGTGTGTGAGAGAGTGTGTGTTTGTGAGGACAGAACCTGTCGGCTTTTGGGGTCCCTTCCTCTGGAGGCTCAGAGGTGTCAGACATGTTTGCACCACTGACCTCAAAATGGCTGCAACGCTTTATGCAGCAGACATTTCTCTCATGTAATGAAATCCAATCACACTGGTAGTGGTGCTTTAGTACGTTTAGCTAACTACTCAGACAGAGCCCTTGTCTGCTGTCCTGTGCTTCTTGGTTCATGGTTGACATGGTTGTGTGAAAGTAAGTTTATCCTCTTTTTCTCTTGCAGGGATTTATCAAGGATGTGCATGAAGACTCACTCACAATAGTATTTGAAAACAAGTAAGTTCACATTGTTTCTCTTCGGCACAGTGACTCCTCCTAGGATTCTGTCAGTCAGCTCTTTACGTGGTGACTCTGTTGAGGGTAACATGCTTGGTTGCATGTATACCGTAACCTGGTTATGCTGTGGTAAGATGGTGGAAGCACTACAGAGCCATTTCAGCTGGGACTGGAACCTGCTCCCTGCTGGTTCAACATCCGGCAGTCTAACCACTCCACAAATAAGACAATAGGTCAGTGTTTTTCATGAATGAATGACACTCTGGGGGGGCGGGGACAGCTCTTGTATTTCGGCACCTATGTGGTGGTCACAGCTGTTGTGACACCCATTTGGTTTTTGCACTTTTCCCACCCCTTTTCGTAACCCCGTTCGCCCACGCCCCACGTGTCGTGCCCCCCGTTATCTGCTTAGCCCAGCCTGTCGCCGAGGTTGTCCCTAAAAATAGCCCCAGAGGTATGTGAGGTTGGGTGTGGGTGTGTGGTGGGGGAGGAAAGTGCCCCCTGCCATTCCTGGGATGGTTCTGTCATTAAACCCCCCTGTTCCCCCTCCTGTTCCCCCCCATGTGGAGCAGCGGGGGTGCTGGGGCTTCAGCCCAGTGGCCCGTCACGTAAGATCCAGCCAGAATGAAACTGGCCTTGTCTGAGGACGGGGTCCTCTCTCTCCCTCTCTCTCTCTCTCGACCGTTTTGAGCTTGCTGTGGCATTTCTCCACAATACAGTGCCATGATCTGTACCTTACTGTTAACGTTTAGTTAAACCAACGAAAAGGGTTTGATCGCCTATGTCCAGGAAGTGACATATGTGCAGCAGTAGGGAAATACATTTATATTTTTTTTTTTTTCAAAGCTTCTCCCAAAATGAGCTTTTTCTAATTCCCATTTTCCTACCACTTTGTGTCCAAATGAGTTCCCCAGAGGGCTTAATCTTGACTGTTGGTTTGTTTGCGTTTCTAAAATTCGATGGTTGATTTAAACTGCAGTAAAAGTGCACAGAGGCCTGACCATGCTGTTTTCAAATGATAATCCAAGGAGAGGTTTTACTGTCTGTGCCCTCCTCTGATCTCTGATAGAGTGTATTCTGTTATTACTATAACTTTATTTTATTTATTATTATTGTCAGACAGTTCCCACTTCTGCAGTACAGTGCATTAACAGAAACTCCATCAAGTGCTGGAACATTGGGTGATATTATAAGTAGGGCTTTCATACCTAGATTTTATATTAATCTAAGCATGTTGACACAGTAGGTATGAAACACGTTTTTCAGTATTGTGACGCACTCAGGCTTTTGGGAACGATAGGAGCGGAAGAGCGGTGGAAAGCCGAGCCTTCAGACAGGATGAGGGCGAGCACACACTCAGAGGGTACAAGTCATCTTCAGCTCCCCCTCACCCAGTCACTGAAGAAAAACTAAAACTTACAGTAAACATACGCAGCAAATTAAAACCTGAAAAGACTTCTGTCTCTGTGTGTAACACTGCCACTACCCATGACCTTTTACTACCTAAAGTGGAGTGTACCCAGTACCAGCCACTATTTTAAATGATTTTTTTTCACCACAGATTCAGGAGTCAGATCACTGTGGTAAGCTCAGTTCAGAGGGTTCTGAAAGCACTGGTAGATTTCAAGGCCGCCTTGTTATGAAAGTTCTTTAGAAACTCTGTAGATTGTAGTACTCCAGCTGTCTTCTGTTACGGAGGAGCGGATTTTTGGCGGCTTGATGGATGTCGCAGTTCTGTGGCAAAGCATGGGGTGGGGCAGGTGGTGAGCTGCCCACTCGTGCCCCTCGGGGTCAGGGTGTCAGAGGTGACTGGTTTCCCCAGCTGACTGACAGGTGTGTGTGGAGAAAGGTGACTGACAGGTGTGTGTGTGGAAAGGTGACTGACAGGTGTGTGTGTGTGTGTGTGCTTTCTCTCCCGCAGCTGGCAGCCCGAGAGGCAGCTGCCCTTCAGTGACGTGCGACTGCCGCCCCCCTCTGACTACCACAAGGACATCGGCGAGGGCGACGATGTGGAGGTAGGCCCCCCACTCCCTTTTACGGGTGTCATGCTGTCATTTCACACCTGTTTCTCACAGCAAATGGACGTAAACCCCCATTCACAGCTACACAGGTTTTACCTATGACCCCATTCACTACCATAGAGACTTTACTCGCGATCCCATTCACTACCATAGAGACTTTACTCATGATCCCGTTCAGAAATGGAGATATAACCCCAGACTGTTAACATGATCTGTTTTCACCCTCAAACAGCATCACTTTGCTTTTAAAATGTCATTTATTGTCACAGCTGGGAATCACTGCAGTACACAGTTGGGTGACGGCACATGACTGGTCATCAGATTAAAAAGAGTGATGAAAAAATAACTGCAATATATAATGCTTTATGATTTTGAGTTTTCTTAGTTTTCCATCAAATTAACCAGGAAAAGATGAGGTTTGTGAGGTGGTGAACTACAGTACAATACCCAAGCCCCCTCTTTTGGTCTTTTTTTTTCCTCCCTTTCCTCTGTGTCTCGCCCTTTACTTCTTTCTGCCTCTCTTCTAGCCCCTTGCTGCAGTAACAGCAGTGATGATAATAATGGTCACAATGGATCATGTTATCTGGGGATCTACCTTTTTATCTTTCTGCTGCTGAGAATCTAGTGTTAGTCCTTTCTGAAAGTGTCTGACAGAGGGGAGTCTCTTTCAGGTTCATCTCCTGGGTGCGTGCTGGTGGAAGTCATGGTCTGTCCGCAGTACCTGGTTTTAGATGCTCTCAGTCTTCTCGTTATTGTTTGATGTGTGTGATCGCTGTGAACTGGCCTGGTTGTGTACAGAGTGTGTGTGTTTCTGCAGAATCGATCACAGGCATAGAGCAGCAGTGCTCTGACACACAGTTAAGGAGTTTAGACCGGGTTGTAATCGCTGGACTTATTTTGGAAAATCTTTTTTTTTTTTTTTTTTTTTTAAGGTTTGTGCTCTGCAGGCCTTTTCTTTCCTTTAAAACCTTCCGTGCCATGCTAAAGCTCCCTGCTGCGCTGATTATGAGGCCAGGGTCGGCACAGTCTGCTTCAGCCACTGCTTCATGGGCACAAATTTTACTTGTTTTTAAAAAAACAGGCAGGCCTTGTGTTTTCCTTTTCCGTGGGATGAAACGGTATGAATAAGTATGTTCCTTTAAACAGTGCCGACTCATTCTTATAACATGCATGGCTGTTATTTAGCATCACAGACTGAAGCAGAAGCATCACCCTTACTGGCTGTCTGTTCCTCGTGTTAATGATTAATTTAAGAACAGGCAGGTGCCTATTAAACTGATAATGCTTCTGTTTCATGGCCACAGTCAGTAACAGAAACCCAACAGGGACGACTGCTCATATGAAAGAGATGAAAAATATTTGCACACATTGTCAGTTTCTTGGACAAATAAAAGGTTGTGCTTTAGTCCCAATTGGTTGGAAATTGTTATACATTTTAATAAGTTTTTTTTTTTTTTTTGTCTGAGTGATCAAATGGCCGACAGGAAGGCTGTGGCACCCACAGATGGCCCCTGGGCTACTAGTTGAATAGCACAGCTCGTGTCTGTTTAGGGACTGCCAGAGTCTACTTCTGTCCCAGCAGAACGGGGTCTGTGGCAGGCCTTGTTCTCTTGGTAGCGGCCAAGCCAGTTAATCTGCATTTGATTTCCGTTCAGTGTAAATTAAGCTGGGGGGCTGCAGACCGTTACAGCTACGCTGTTAACTCGTCAATGTAAATATTGAACAGTGTTGGACTCGGACCGCAGCCCCGCTGGACACCACGACGTCATGTGACGACACAGTTTATCACCATCTCTCTCCATCTGTCTGCCCTGTTTCTTCTGGGTTTCTGCTCTCTTCCTCTCTTCTGCTCTTCCTCTCTCTGTCCCTCTCCTCCCTCTCACCTCCTCTGTCCCTCTCTTTTCTCCTCTCACCTCCTCTGTCCCTCTCCTCTCTCCTCCTCTGTCCCTCTCTGCTGAGCTCATGCACAGGTCTAACTATCCCTCCCTCTCCACACAGGTGTACTCCAGAGCCAATGAACAGGAGCCCTGCGGCTGGTGGTTGGCTCGGGTTCGAATGATGAAGGGAGAGGTGAGTCAGGGACTGGTGAGTCAGGGCCCGGGGGCACGTGGGGCCGGCATGGGGTCGGTGCTGGGCAGCGGTGGGGGGATGGTCGGTTTATTTAGAGGTGCATTGATATCCCGGGTGCTTGTATCGTGATGGAGGTGATGACTGGCCACTTCCATCATAGTCTGCGGAAGTATGTGCGGCTGCCGGAGTCGGTGGAGCCCGCGCTTTTGGGCAGCTCCACGGCCGGCTCCCCTCGCTGGCGGGAACAAGCGCGGTCGCCCTCTGCACACACCCTTTGAGCACGCCGTTTGTTTTCCCTCTGCATGACCGCAGATTGAACGCGGTCTGACCGTGGTTCAGTTCAGACCGTGAGGACGCTGCACACATCAGATCCTTGCCTTTCCTTTTCCACCTGAGTTACCCAGCCTCACAGCGGGTCTTTCCTGTCTGCTCTGAATGCTGCTGCTAACGGTGCAGTGTGCTCGAGGTCTGGGTGACTTAGCACACCACCCAGTCTCTATTGTGGAGAGCCTAATCTGTAACTACTGCCATCAGACATGTATCCCCTGTTATGAGATGGAGAGCAGGTTTTTTATAATCAAAATAAAGAAAATGAATCCAGACAAGTGAAATACTGTTTCTTCTACTCTTTGTAAATAAAAAAAGAAACAATTGACACCCGTAGAAATACTGAATTTAAGATTACAGTGGTGCTTGTCGTGTTTTGTATTTTGATCCTTGCAGTGTGTTCTGATTTGTTTGACTGTATGCTCTGGTTTTCTGAGTGTGTTCCTGGTTTCTTAAAGTGTTGAGGTGCTTGTTTTACTGCAGGTGTTTGTGTGTGCTGGTGCTGACTTTTTCATGCATGCCTTTTCAGAATACTGTGTTTCTGTCTGTCTGAGGTACGTCATATGTTCAGTCTTGTTGCTTGATTGGTCGGCTGCACCTTACCCACAATGCCGTGCTGGTGTTTCCCCCCTGCAGTTCTACGTGATTGAGTACGCTGCGTGCGACGCCACCTACAACGAGATCGTCACGTCGGAGCGGATCCGACCGGTCAACCCCAACAGCCCCTCATCCCGAAGCTCCTTCCACAAGGTCCCCATCGCGGTACCCGAGGACCTGAGAGACATGTGAGTCCCGTACCTGACACCAGGGCGGCGCTGTTGCAGCATGTCCGGAAATGCTCAGTGTTTGAGCACTGTATCGGTTAAGCCTCAGGGCAGTGCTTTATGGTTGTGTTCAGTGCTGGGTGAGTCTGTAATGATGCTCTCACACTGTTCAGTCTGCACATGCTCAATGAGGAACTGCTATGTTACGAGTATTGCACATTGGTACGCTTAACTGGCATGTCTGAACTGCACACGACAGCGCCACACACACCGTGGCACCCCATCGGTCCAGCACTGTCTTTAACACTGCACTGCATGTGCGTCATACTGTGTCAGTTTAGAGACTGTACTGTTGTTTCCTGTGAAGCAGAAGTCCCAGTATATCAAAGAGCTGTGTTTGACGGACTGGGAGGGTAGATGCTACCTGCTCACCCTCTTCTGACCCCGATCATGTCTCTCTCCTCAGCTGTGTGAATGACGCTGTACACAAAGACTTCAGGAAGGCCATCGGAGCCAACTGCATCTTCTACAACTCTACTACCCACGAGCTCATTGTACTGGTGAGTGAATGACCCCGCCCACCCTGAGCCTGGAGGGCCACAGGGGCTGCAGGGCTACTCTACCCTGAGTCTGGAGGGCCGCGGTGCCTGCAGGGCTACTCTACCCTGAGCCTGGAGGGCCGCAGGGCCTGCTGGATTTTCTTTCTGGGTGAGAGGGCTGGTGGTTGGAGGCCCTCCAGCTGCCTGCTGTGGATGAAATGGTGAGCTTCAGTGAGGCTGAATCTGCGGACAGGCAGAATATGAAGCACGCGCGTGCGTGTGTGTGTCTCTCACTGTCTCTCTCTGCTGTGTGTGTGTGAGACTCGCTGTCTCTCTGCAGTGTGTGTGTGTGACTCTCTCTCTCTCTGCTGTGTGTGTGTGTGACTTGCTGTTTCTGCTGTGTGTGTGTGTGACTCTCTCTCTCTCTCTCTCTCTCTCTCTCTCTCTCTCTCTCTCTCTCTCTCTCTCTCTCTGCAGTCCACAAACGAGTCGACCGTGAAGCGCGCCGCCCTGCTGAGTGACATGCACTTCCGCAGCATCCGCACCAAACTCATGCTGATGTCCCGCAACGAGGAGGCCACCAAGCACCTGGAGGTACCGCGCACACACACTCACGCACACACACTCTCACACTCACATTCACACTCACACACACGCATACACACACACATACTCACACACGCATACTCACACACACTCTCACACTCACACACACTCACACACACTCTTTCACACTCACACACACGCATACACACACGCTCACACACACACGCTCACACTCTCACACAGAGGCACCAAGCACCTGGAGGTACCGCACGCATGCACACACACTCACACACACACACACACTCACACACAGAGGCACCAAGCACCTGGAGGTACCGCACGCGCATACACACACACACGCTCACACACACGCACACAGACACACAAAGGCATACATCGTCATTTGCTCATATATACACACCTACACATTCACTCACTCAGTTACTCATGAACACTTGCACACTTACCTACTCAAAGACAAATACAGACTCACTCAGTGACTCAATCTCACTCCCTTCAGTCACTGAGTCTCAGTCCCACTCACATCCACGTGCACTTACACACTGATGTGAGGATGTTGGGGTCATGGGGATACTGCAGAGCTTATTTATCAGTAAGTAGTTATTTGCAGAATGTGTTAGTGGAACATGACAACAGGGGAGAACTGTTGTATTCTCTCCTGTTAATTACAGATATTCTGAATACAGTAAAAGTTCTCCTAAAAAAAAACAGCCTTTGTCTGGGGTGGATCCTGAGGTAGAATAAAACGCCTCTCCAGACACCGTGGTCCTGTGGAGCTGTCATGGACAGTCAGGGCATGAGAGGCCAGCTATGTGGGAAGCCTTAGGTAGCTGTTAGGGTGTGACTGTGCAGGAAGGCCCTCTAACACACACTGCAGATACAAACAAGCACAAGAAACACCCAACACCCTCTCCCTCCCTCCCTCCCTCCCTCCCTCCGTCTCTCTCTCCTTCCCTCTGTCTCCCTTCCACGTCATCCTTACCTTTCCTTTTTTCCCTCCCCTCAGACGAGTAAGCAGCTAGCATCCGCGTATCAGGAGGAAGTGAGGGTCAGGGAGGACCTGATGGGATTGGCTATTGGTTCCCATGGCGCCAACATCCAGCAGGCCAGGAAGGTTCCGGGAGTGACTGCCATCGAGCTGGAGGAGGAGAGCTGCACCTTCAGGATCTACGGAGAGGTGAGAGCATGTGGTGAAGTAACTGCCACTCTTAGCAGATGTCTGAAAAGACTGTGGCATGTGACCCTTTGTGTTGCCTGTAGCAGCTGGTTTCCATCAGGTGTATTCACCTGTGGTCAGACTGCTGCACTAAAGGTTAATTCTGCTTATGGTCAGCTACAGAGGAAGTGTGCATTAAGCATGCTACTACAGGAACAGTTGGCTACCCAGTACACGACCCAGGGCTTGGTTACACTGTGTAGTAGAAGTGGGTGATAAAAGAGGAATTACCCTTGTACAGCATCAAGTAAATCTTGTGATCTTGCCCCTGGTAAATGATTTTAACACAAATGTTCAACATGCCCAGTGGGACAGCGACATTGTTCTGTTGGAGCAGGAGTGGGAGGTTTTGCCTGTGTTTACACCTGGATTTTTTCCATACCTTTACTTGCTACAAGTGAAAACGGCAGAACAAGAAAAGAGAACTGCTAATTATCTAACGTTACAGACTGAATAATACAAGAGGGTATTAGAATCTACCAAACTGGCAGTAAGTGACCGGGTGCTACTTTTGATAGCCAGCCAGTACACTGGTTGCTGGTTCCTGTGAGACAGAAACGGAGTGGGAAAAGTAGAAGACACGAACATCCTGTAGAAATTCAGTTTGTTTGGAAAGGTCATGTGACACCATTACTAACAGTGTTTTCCTTGCAGACCCCGGAAGCGGTGAAGCAGGCCAGGGTGTATTTGGAGTTTAGGGAGGACTACTTCCAGGTGCCCCGCAATCTTGTGGGTGAGTGAGGGGGGTGTGCGCTGGGCTCGGGTGCGACTGCCGGCCAGCGGTCTGTGATACGTGCTTCACACGCTGTGCTTGTGTTGTGCGCACTGGTCTTGTGGTTAGCCCTGTTTCCAGGGAAACGGGGAGGGAAAGAGCCTGAGAGAGGCGATGTGGTGTGGTCTGGAAAGGTGATGGTGTGGTATGATGTGGTGTTGTGATGGTGGTGATGGCAGAGGTGTGGTATGGTGTGGTGTTGTGATGGCAGAGGTGTGGTGTTGTGATGGCAGAGGTGTGGTATGGTGTGGTGTTGTTGATGGCAGAGGTGTGGTATGGTGGTAAACTCCATGCGGTTGCCTTCTGCAGGGAAGGTGATTGGGAAGAACGGCAAAGTCATCCAGGAGATCGTGGACAAGTCAGGCGTGGTGCGAGTCCGAATCGAGGGAGACAACGACAAAAAACTTCCCCGAGAGGAGGTAGGGAGGGGCAGGGGGCGGGGTACTGGGGGATCACAGAAATCTGTTGGAAGCTCATTAAAATATTAGTAAAAATGGGTGATTTAATGTTCACCTCACCAGCTCTCTGCTCTTTGCCAGTTTGCATTGGTGCAGCCATTTCACAAAATTTTATGTCTGCTATTTGAAGTGATGAAGTCACTTTTCAGTTCTCTAATGTTTGCAGTAAAACTGGGATGGTTATTAAATGGAGAGCAGAGGAAAGCCAGTGAGTTTAATAGTGTAAAGGAAGTGTGCATCATTGTGTGTAGCAGTGTGTAGAGTGATCACTTGCTAAGCAACAGCTGTGATAGTCTGACTTGGTCTCAAACCAGCTGGTAAGAGGCCACTAGAAGTTTCTGACTGACTAGAACTTTCTTTCTGCCGCCTCTCTCCCAGGGCATGGTCCCGTTTGTGTTCGTGGGAACGAAGGAGAACATCAGCAATGCGCTGGCTCTGCTGGAGTATCACGTGGCGTACCTGCAGGTGAGCCTACCTTCCTGCCTTACCTGCAGCACCTGAACCAGCAGGGGTCACGAGTGCCCCGTCACCTATTTCAGGTGTTCACTGCAGCACACGAGCTGGATCAGAATGGAGTGGTATTTGTGTAGTAGAGAAACAAGACCTATTGGGAGCTATATTTAGGGTTATTACACTCTGTAGAGGCATGTTTGGTGCTAAATCAGGGCTGGTACAGGTACTGTTAGGGACCAGTCCTGGGGTTAGTTCAGGTGTGTGAGCCTGGCATTGGGTGTCTGTGGAGGTGGCTGGGTGGCCGTTTCGGGGCAGGCTGTCTCCGGGGGTATGAGGCACTGGGTGTATGTGTGTGTGTGTTAAAGGAGGGTGTCAGAGGGTGGATCAAATGGGATTGGTCACCTGTTTCACCCCACCCCACCCCCCGTGAAAGCTGCTGAGAGCGCCTCATTTTGCCCTTACCCCACGCGCTTTTTAAAAATAGCCCCCCTACCCCCCCAGGCCGCGGAGTGAATGGCGGCGGAGTGTGGATTACAGATCCTCTTCTCAGCCTCCCAAAATAGCCCCCTTCGCCCCCCCCAGCCTTCTCCCTCAGGCCTCAGCTGTTGTTCAGGGAAGCAGCTGTCGTGGTCCGAATCGACACCCCTCCCCACCTCCCACCCGAAAGACCACATAAGGAGCTGTTGGCTGAGGGCTTCGGCCCAGCACTCTAGCGCCCCCTGGTGGGGCTCTCACTCTCGCTTACTGCTCTCTGCAGACGTCACTCCTCTGACCTGCAGCAGTGCTGTGCAGTGATGTCTGTGTACAGTGTGTCCCCACAGCACACGGCATGTTACAGCCAAGGCTGTCCACAGTGACATGCACTGGAACAGAAATGGTTTCTCTCATCTGGGTGGCAGTTTAGCGTAGTTGTATGGAGCTGAGCTTGTGACCGAGAGGTCATTGGTTCGATTCCCAGCTGGGGCACTGCTGCTGTACCCCTGGGCAATGCTACTGGACCCTTGGGCAGGTACATGGGTGCTTGGGTATCCGTACTTTAATGGATAGCGTGTGAAAATTGTAACCTATGTAAGTCTGCTAAATGACAACAATGTAATGTGTCCACAGCGACATGCAGAAATAGTTTCTCCTGTCTGGTGTGATCTCTGTGGTAACGACTTTCAAAGCCTCAGTGATTCTCTGGTATTAAATGCCCTCTTTATCCCTCTGTTTAATCCGTGTTAAACGGTCGCTCTGATTGGTTCTCGTGTGACGTGTGTGTGTAACAGGAAGTGGAGCAGCTTCGTCTGGAGCGGCTGCAGATCGACGAGCAGCTGCGGCAGATGGGGGTGGGGTACCACGTGCCCCCGGCCGCGCCGGCGGGGCCGGGGCCGGGGAGCGGGAGCGGGGCTACCTGACGGACGAGAGTAGCAACTCCATCCACGGCTCGCGCACCTACGGGGGCCGGGGGCGCGGCCGGCGCGCCTCTAACAGCCAGTACTCCGGATACGGTGAGGAGGGGGCCGGGGAATCCCACGCTACCCAGAATGCCTCACTCCACCCAGAATGCCTTCACAGCACTCTGTGGCCTAGCTTTCCTTTAAAGGCTGTGCTGGTTATAGTCACAAACTGAGGATGTCATATAACCTTGTGTGCTTATTCATGTGTGTGTATGTGTGGGTTTATAAATGTGTGTGTGTTTGGGTTTGTGTGAGTGCGGGGGGGGGTGAGTGCGTATGAGCCGCAGTGCTGACAGAGCTGTGTCATCGCTGTGCCGCAGGTACCAACTCTGAGCTCTCCAACGCCTCGGAGTCGGAGGAGGTCAGCGAGAGGGAGCCGCGGCCTCGCGGGGTCGGGGGGGACGAGAGGGGGTCCCGCCGTGGCGGCCGGGGGCGGGGCAACACTGCCAGCACCGGGCGGGGTCGCGGCGGGCCCGGGGGGCGGCCCGTCAGCAGCACCATCAGCTCAGGTGAGACGCAGCAGGTCACATTGTCTGTTAGCATCAGCTCAGGTGAGATGCAGATCTTTAGCAGGTAGCATTGTCTGTTAGCATCAGCTCAGGTGAGATGCAGATCTTCAGCAGGTAGCATTGTCTGTTAGCATCAGCTCTGGTATGAGGAGAATTGTGCTGAAATAATTTTGGGCTGTAGTTGCTTCTGTGTGAAGAGGTGTCTCAGCTTGTGTTGGTGTAACTGTTCTTCATATCTCAGCACAAAGTGAATAAACTGGTCTAGTGGTTTATGATTCAGTGACTCCCCCCCCTTCACCCCTCCCTCAGTGCTCCGGGATCCCGACAGTAACCCGTACTCCCTGCTGGAGGGTGAGGGAGAGCAGGCGGGCGACACGGACGCCAGCGAGGGCGTGGGCACCGGGGGAGACCGCCGGAGACGCTCACGCCGCCGCCGTAACGACCAGGAGCCCAGCGTGATGGACGCAGCAGCCAACGAATCGGACGGCCAGGCTGCCGTCAGCGAGAACGGGCTGGGTGAGGGATCTGAGGGCTCGGAGGGGGTGGGCGGGACAGGACCAGGGGGCTGCAGCCTCTCACTCACTCATCTCCCTCTTTCTCTCCTCTCCTCCCTCGTTTCTGCGTCCCTCTCAGATGAGGACGGCAGACCACAGCGCCGCAACCGAAGCCGCCGCCGCCGTAACCGTGGCAATCGTCCAGAGGAGGGCTCCGCGAGCCGGGACAGACAGCCAGGTGAGGCGGCGAGGACCGGACAGGGGCGTGGCCTGTGGCTCTGGGTTAGAGGGGCGTGGCCTGTGGCTCTGGGTTAGAGGGGCGTGGCCTGTGGCTCTGGGTTAGAGGGGCTGTGGCCTGTGGCTCTGGGTTAGAGGGGCTGTGGCCTGTGGCTCTGGGTTAGAGGGGCTGTGGCCTGTGTTCTCTGAATGACAGCGGTGTGGCCTGTGTTCTCTGAATGACAGCGGTGTGGCCTGTCTCTCTGTTCCCAGTGACTGTGGCAGATTACATCTCCCGTGCAGAGTCCCAGAGCCGACAGAACCTCCCACAGAAAGAGAAGGAAACACAACCTGCTGCTGAGCCCAAGGTACCTGCTCTGAGACACACACACACACACACACACACACACACACACACACACACACACACACACACACACACACACATAGACACACACACACACACACACACTATACTCACACATAGACACACAGTATACACACACACACACACACACACACACACACACACACACACACACACACACACACACACACACCAGTACACACATACATACATACACACACACTTGGTAACATGCATACGCACACACGCGCACACATGCTAACACACACTCTCTCACTCATTCCCTGAGATTAACGCTCCCTCGTCCGCAGTCACACCCGCACTCACAGGCCAGGTCTCAGTGGATGACTGCTGTCCTCTCCTTGTACCACGATCTCACAGGAGAATGGCAGCAGCACCAAGGACGAACGCACGCCATCCAAACGTTCCCCTAGCAACGGAGTGGCCACGCCCAGCGAGACCCTGGCCCTGGTGAATGGAGTGTCCTAAAGGCACCGCTGGGCCCAAGACCACGTCCAGAGCAAGACTTCATGGCAACTCTGCCCCGCTTGCATTTACGTAAACCTTAAAACAGATGAGGGAAATACCGAAAAAAAGTGAATTCATACGACAGAAAAAAAACATACAAAAAACTACAAAGCATCTACTTAAACAGACGTAAGAGTGTATGTTATCCTATCTATCAGTACTTAGTGCTTATTTAAAACTAGCTTGCCAAAAAAGAGCTGGTGGATATGACGTGATTTTTAAGAAATACTGAACACAGAAACAGGACGTGACTATTTTTTTTTTTTTGTTTGTTTTTGTTTTGGTGGTTCTTTTTTAATTTAATTTTATTTTTTGTTCTCACTGGTTTGGACTTGTAGTCGCGCTCCCAGAGATCCGCCGTGTTACAGGAGAGCGAGAGAAAGGGGGAGGGGCCGGGAGAGACTGCAGATATAACTGACAGGTGTCTTAACCACTTAGAGGTAGGGGGCGGAGATGAAAAAAAAAAATTGACGAAGTGACGAGTGTATTGAAAGAGACATTGTGCCTTGAATTTGAAAACTTGAGTTTTTTTTTGTTCCACAGGAAGATAGAGGTTTTTATCTTTCGTTTTTTGCCTGATGAGAGGAAGGAACAGATATAAGGAGAGAGAGGTAGATGAGTGCAAGGCCATAAAAGGAGCGGGGAGGGGTCGTGCCAAAAACGTTCAAGGTGCTTGTTCTCAGGAAGGAGGTGGGACTGTGTGCGTGTGTGTGTCTGTGAGTACGTGTATATAAGTGTGTGTGTGTGGAGTAGAAGGAGGCGAGGGAAAAGGAACAAAACTGAATGGACACAAAGGTTGAGGAGGTGGTCCTTTGTGCTTCGGAGGTCATCGGGTAGCCTTTTTTTTTTTTTTTCTTTTTTTTTTTTTTTTTTTTTTTTCTTTTCTCAGTCATGAGAGGTTACCCCTGCCCTCCCACCCCCCCCGTCCCGCTCAGAGCCAGGGTGAGAAGTCAGTAAAGGGTGCCGGCACGTCCTGGCAAAGCCTCAGCTAGGAACCGCAGACCAGTCGACGGCTGCAGTTCGGTGACGGTAACGAGAGTTCCGCTTGCCTTGTCCCCCTGGCTGGCTGGCCCCCCCCGCAGTCAGGCCAAAGCTTTGGGGAGGCGGGGGGGAGGGGAGCTGGGGCGCAGGGGCGCATACGGGACTTCAGCTTCCAGCAACACTACACTTCTGCCTTGATAACCACTGCAGCGTGCGGCAGAATACTCGTACTGGCTGCCAGGGCAACCGCACAGTCCTGATGCTGCATCCAATCAGAGCGAAGGGGGAGGGGCTTGGGGGAGGGGTTCTGCCAGAGGAAAGCAATTGGCCGGCCGTGGATCTTAGACGGATGAGAGGGAACAGTTGCTTACCACACACACACACACACACACGCACGTACGTATGTACACACACATACACACACATTCACACACTTTCACATGTTTGCAGACATGCATAGAAAGCTATTTGAACCCCTCGAAGTGGAAAAGTGGAGCTGAAATTCACTGTGAGGGAGAGGCGTGGCGCGCGCGGTCGTGGTGAGGTAGCTGCAGAGGCGCGGTCTGGTCAGAATCATGTTCCGGTGGGTACAGGTTGTAGTGTGGTCATACAGGAGTTTCCTCAACTCGTCACTTTCATCCTTTTTTTTCTGCTCTCGACTTTTTTTGTTGTACTTTCCACATCATTAAAAAAAATAAAGTGAAGGTGAAATATCAGTCGTCTTTGATATTAATTTTGGATTTTGACTTTTTAAAATGTTTTATTTGCATGTTAATTGACACCTCTTCCTGCTTCATCGGATTTACCAGCATTCCATCAGCAGAAAGACGCTACTCCAGAGTACGACAAGCTTGCGGGTTTTCAGAGTGCTGTCAGTGGCGCTCTGCCCTGTGGAACTGACAGAAGTTTAAAATATTCTTTGTCTAAAACGCTCTGTCTAAAATAGTCTGTGTCCGTCACGTTATATGTATTCTTCTCCAATTGGCAAAAGAGATCAGCCATGTATGCAACAAGTACTTATGCCTTGTTGTAGGCTGTGTTTCCATGGTAACGGTTTACATGGCGACGGCTGCTGATGGAGGAGGCTGGCTGGGCTCCAAAGTTCCATGGAGTTCAGTCTTCAGATGTGTGGATGGAACAGGAAGTGAATGTGTCAGATCCCAGTTCAGCCTTAAAATTTCAATCCTCAATTTTTTTTTAATCTCCTGCATGTGTAGGCTTTGGATGCTAATGGGTTAAGATATGTTGGTGGGGGGGTTGTGTAGAGGGTTGGGGGGAGTTTACAGCAGACATGGGGGTGGGGGCTTCCACAGGGTGGCGGTTAGCTTTCATTCATAGAGCTTACTTTATTTCAACTGATGGGGTACGCTGGGGGTGATTGTCAGAGAATAGGAGAGCCAGTATAATGACCACAGCAGCAGAAAATGAGTGTGACTTTCCTCTGACTTTCTGTCTTTGTTCAGCATCTGCACCGTGTGGGCTTGTGTGCATTCGGGGGGTTATTCTGAATCGGACAGCGTCAGTCACACTGCTCTGGCACGGAGCAGACTGAACTGCAGTCTGAATTTTCTGTCTGGGGACACTGCCTTGTCACCTGGAGCGTACCTGCGTGTGTGTGGGGGTGTGTGTGTATGTGTGGGGGTGTTCTGTACGCCTGCCCCGCAGCTGTGATGTCTTTGCAGACCCCCCCCCTTGCCGCTGGTGCTCTGTGTGCTGACAGCAATAAGACTGCAGATGTATTCAATAAAGCAGCTGAAAGGAAGGCCTCACTCCCTCGTTCTCGTCTCTGTACCTGAATGCAGAACCGCCTCACCTGCAGCGAACATACACACCTGCTGGAAAGTGGGTGGAGCTACAGGTGAAACGTCTCAAATGAAATGCAGCCAGATTTTTCATTCCCCTTCACACTAATAAACACACTCTCTCACGCACACACATCCTAATGAATCCCAGATTGCAGTGTCTGGTAAACTCTAGATGGGTTTTTTAAACTGTCACATCAGGGTTATCAGACTGAACCCCAGTCTGTGGGGCTCGTAGATCACCAGGAACATTGAGAAAAGGTTATTATGACTGCAGTAAAAAGAAACCCATGTTCGAGGGCCGAATGGGGGCCGCAGACGGCTTGCGGAGTCCTTGGGCAGTGTGTGCGCAGCCACAGGGCGGGGCTGGCTCTGCCATCGGCAGGGGGCGGAGCCTAACGGCAGCGTGTCGACAGTGCAATCACGACCCCTGGCTGGGACAGAGGCGTTACGCTCACAGGGGTGTGTCACTGCAGATGCTGTCCCAAGGGTCACAGAACACACACGGAAATGCAGCTTCCACTGCAATACTGAGAATGCAGGGGGTTGGCTGAAGGGCCATGGTCAGACACAGGGCATGGAGAGAAAGAGGAGGAGCCAGGGGAAATGCGTACGACAGAGGCAGAGGTCCTGGCTGCTGTCATGAGCACGACCCCCGAACAACACAACTTTTCTTAAAGGTGAGAAACCAACATTTCCCAGATGCCCTTGGGACTCTGTCATGTCCCACCTGCTCATGGGTTGGTCTGCAGGTCTGGGGGTCTGAGCCTCTTGTGGTATCTCTTGTATCCTGGTGACATAACATTTCAAAATTACTCTCAAACTCTCATAATTTAGGTTCAACATTCGCCTCAGTTTGTTTTACCTGTGACAAACTTTGTTTTCACAGGAAAATTAGTATGCTGCAATGTCCCTCACCCTGTCAGAACATTTTCATAATGAGGGTTGTTTTTGTCACAAGTGTATTGTACAGTAAGTGGAACACTTTCAGCTTATATACACTTGGGACATCAAAGGTACAAACATTGTTGCAACTGGCTCGCCATTGATTCGCAGGATATAGATTGAGTTACACTCCCAAGGAAGGTATTATAAGGAGAAAAAATGCCATACTTGTTCCAGGCAGTGTGTTCCATACCATGAACAAAAGGCCAGTTACCAAGACAGCGTATGCCATACCATTGAGAGAATACCGGTTACCAAGGCAGCAGGTTCTATGTGTGAATGTTTGTTTATACTATAGGCTTACAAGGAGATCTGATTATTTGCAGATGTCCCATATAATCCTCCTCCAGTCAGTTTAATAACAGTGTGACAAACACACAATGCACTACTTATGGCCAGCAGACAGCACAGAGCTGTATACATGCTGTGGTGTGATGTGTAGTTTTTCACTTGTTCTCAGTGTTGTGATTGAGAGAGCACAGGACTGGCATTGTCATGCTTACCATTTCTGTTTGGCTTTTTGTTTTGCTCAGCTTTGTTTTGGCCCTGGCTCTTTGCCATCGCTGTATTTCGCCTGTTTGGCCGTTAGAGGACACCCATGCCTTTGTGGCTGACACTTTACTCTTGTGCAGCTGGGTATTTGCTGAAGTCTTTCAGGTCGAGTCCCTTTCACATGCAGTGCCCCGTATATGATGTGGATCTGTGCCCCTCTGGTTTCAAGACCCCTCCCTTAGCCATTTCATCTCCATTTCAGTGTGCTAGGGATGAGGCTGATCGTGGCCCCTTTTTATGGTGCATTTTTAATGGATTAATTATTTAACACTCTGATTCTTAGCTGCTTCTACTCTGAATCTCTCCAAAAAATGTTAGGACTGACGTCAAAAGTTTCTACCATGGCTACTGATGACCATGAGGGACACCTAGGCTATCCTGTACCGCACACAGCCCCTTCTGTTATCCCTATAGAACGCTGATCTTCAATATACCCTCCCCAAAGATTCTCCCACTCATAACACACCCCACATTAGAGTATATTATCCAATCAGCAGCATCTCTGACTCCCTCAGCTCTTGGTGGAGGGAACCATCAGCTGTTTTTTGGTTACCTGTGCTTCCCACCCCTCCTCGATGAAACCACATGAGAGCAGTGATATTTCTGCAGGATTGGTCATACAGCTCCCAGATTTCTCCAAAACCACGTAGAGGTATTTCTCACTGTCACATCTTCCTCTCAGTGATCACAGTGGCACCCTCACAAGGGCAGTAAGACATATTGCTGTTTTTAACTCGTCCTGAACTTGCAGAAGCGGCTGAGGTCTTATAGCGTTACCTCACTGTCATACCAGGCATATAATGTCCAAAAATACCTCCTCCTTCATCCTCTTCTCACTATTACTGCAACTTACTTACGATGCATGAGATTAATGCAATAAACACAACACCAAAGCGAAATTATTAATTTACTAAAAGACATTGGAATACCAAAAGAAAATATTACACGTTCAAAGCAGACAAAATTGGTGTGCAAGGAGCACAGTTCCAGTTTAACACAAGCCAATGACAGCTTTTAAAATGCACGCAAGAACACTGCTTTTGAAGTGAATCTAAACTACAACAGTTTAAATTGCAACAGGTGCCAATGGAGGAAACTGCAATGGAATATCAAAGCACCCCCTTACACTGCGTAGACTCTCCTGTACCCCCAATATACTCTCCATAACCCTTCCCAAAGATTTTCCCATACTGTACATTTAAACGCCCCCCCGGCCAACAACAATAGCTCCCTTGCTCCAGGGCATGGGTGAGGTTAGCAGACAGGAGAAGAGAGAATATCATCCCAACAATAGCATCGCTCTCTCTATCAGCTGTGGAGGTTACTGTCAGGTGTTCGGTTACCTGTTTTTTCCCACCCCTCTTCCGCAAAACAGCATTTACACCAACACTTTTACATCGTACGCTGTCCAGATTTCTCTGAAAGCAGGTAAGATGTGTTTCTCATTTTACATTAATGCGTCCTGATCACTGTGTTACATACACTGCCAGTGTGTCCGTTTTGTCTGCTCAGATCTGAGAAAACAGCTCTTCTCTTTCCAAAGTGCTCTAACGATGTGATGGAATGGAATGATGGAAGCTCTATTCACTGGCATATTCTCAATAGGAGATTGCTCACTTCAGCCCTTGAAAAAGGTGTCTGTAGGTCTGTAGCTCATGGCTAAAAAAAGTAAAGTGAGATGGAATTATAAATGTAATAATGATGAATTCAGAGACACTGTGGAATGAAGCGTGTGGCCTGATTTCACCCTGTTGAGGTTTGGCGTCCCGTGTAAAGCCAGCACCTGAGGCTGTAACTGAATGAGGGTGATGACTGAGCTGATTCCATCTACTGTTTCCACGGCTACATCTACAAATAAAACACATTAACACTTTGCTGTAAAATTAAGGTGAACTAATGCCACAATTTGGTGATAAAAATATATATCTACAACATAAAACAACCAAGAGAAAGGATGGGATGGAATATTGTTCAGTAACATTAGGTCTCATCTCACTTATGTCAAACACTTCTAAACTTCTATTGAACTCTTTGAAACTTCTACTGAACTCGTTCTTGCGTCTTATTACTTTTTAAAAATTATATTTGCTTAATAGGTGTTGTATTTGTCATGTTATTATTATGTGTTTTATTTGCTTATCCCAAGTCATGTACTTAGCTTGCAATTTTTGTCCATTTAGATGGCTGGATATTTACTGAGGCGCTTCAGTTAAGTACCTTTCCTAAAGGTACAACAGCAGTAGATTATGAGGGAATCACACTGGCAGGCTTTGGGCACCAAACCCTGCTCCTTACCACTACACCACACTGCTGCCATGTTCTTTATAAGAATATATCTTTGATACATTTCATACTTTACAAAAATACTGACATGCGTTACTACAGGGGATCAAAGTAACATGGCAATGATATGTGAATTGGAACACACACAGCAAGGGTCATAGACAGCGAACTCAAGAGACGTGCAGTTAGGTGCACAGTTCCCTACAGAATAGTGTGGTTTTGTTATTTTTTGTTTGTTTTTTGTTCCCACACCTTTGCAAATAAAGCAGAGAAAGAGGAAGGAGGTGGCGTCTGGTGTTTGAGAAGAATGACCCAGCCCCCTCGGGCCTTGCGGCTGACGCGAAGTTTGCAGAAGAACAATGTTCCCTGTTTACCGGACAGCTCACGTTTCACTGGCAGCCTTGTTCTCTTTCAGAGACCTGCCCGGCAAGACGCAGAGTCACTCTGACCTTTAGGGGAAAAAAATGCTTTCATTCCCTTAGGGAAAGAAATGGCAGAATAAAAACTATAATGACTACAACATTTCACACATGTGAATTCAAATGAAAAGTGCATTTTTTCATTTTGTTAATTCATTCATTCATTCTCAGTCAGTATTTTTCCAGAGCCCAACCTTGAGTGACAGACAATGGAACCAAGTGTTTTTTGTGAAGTAGAAATTTAATAGCAAATAACTTTAAAATTTCACAGTTTCTCTCTCCCTTCTGTTTCTCTCTCTCCTCTCTGTCCCTCTTCCTCTCTTGCTCTCTCCTCTCTGTCTCTCTCTTTTTAAAATCCAAATTCAAATGCTTTCTAGGCATGACTGTTTCAATAATAAGAGTATCGTCAAAGCAACCTTTAATCAATCGTGTACAAGTACAGTCAGTTCAATATGTCAAACAAGCAGACAGATTGACAAAAACATTTTAAAATATACAACAACACTGAACACGTGACATTGACTGTGTGTGGGTTGGTCAGCTGATGTCCTCCGGTTATGGTACACTGACACAAGTTCTGCAACAAGCATTTCTGTCCCTCTCTCTCCAAAAAGAAACGTCAACCGATCGTTATCATCCAGTTCTTTAATATTTAGAATGATTCTAGTAAATCTGTAGAAATAGTATGTCCTTATATCTGAATTTTCATATTGAAGAAAAGGGCATCTTTGTCTCAAGCTCAGCTGTCACAGAGTGACCTTATAGTCTTTCTTATTTTGGTAGCCATGATTTTTAGAGCCTGTCTGGCCAGCCTGCGGTCACCGAGCCTCTGCTTGATAAGGATCTGTCTCTGCTTTATATCCCAGACAGTGATGAGATATTCAGACAATTTCTAATTTCTTTTTAGGGCCAGATAGTAATTAAATTTACTTTGTGTTCTGATTTAGTTATTCCAGTGTGGCAGGTAAGTGATTTTCAGTTGTTTTACAATTTGGTTCATACCAAACTGTAGTTGTAAAGCAGTTTTGGTCTGAGGCTGGTGAATGTAATGTGTTGCATAGATAGTAAGTCTCTGTACAGTTATTGGGTTTGAAGTGCCTGTGTGTCTTGGGGGCTTGATTTAAGATGCATCCAGGATATATGTGCCTTTTTAACATTGATTATCAATGGGAATCTTTGAAATTCTGCCCTGCTTGCATTTTTTGGTGTCTTTCTTTGAATGTTAAATTTGGATGTGTAAACCTTTACTGAATTCCACATGCAGGGCTTCTACTGGGTGCTTGTCCCATCTAGTGTAGTTGTGCTGACTGAGTTGGACCCCGTTCTTCATTTCTGTATAAAGCAATGGGCAGAATGACATTATCAAAGATCTTAGACCAGATTCTAACTGGTAAATTGATTTGATGGAATTTGTCACATTGTGTAGAAAGTTTGGATGACTTTTTCTCTGCCGGATCAAAGGTTCCTCAAGATTTTCAGTCCCAGGTCATTTGCTGTCAGGGCCCAGTTCTCACAGTACATGGTACCACAGCAGCACCAGGTCATCCACATAAAACAGGAGTTTAACTCCTGTGTTGTTTAGGGTGAGGCCAGGAGCTGCAGATTGTTCCAGTAATACTGCCAACTCATTTATGTAAACATTGAATGAAGCTGGACTCAAAATGCATCCCTGTCTCATGTCATGCCCTTGAGTGTCAACATCAGTTTGCTTACTGCCACTTTGTAATCTACATGTATTGTTAACGTACAGTATATTGATTTGATAAATCTCCTCTTTCTCTCCCTCCTCATTCTGCCACCCTTCTTCTCCTCCTCTTCCTTCACTCTATCTCTCTTTCTCTCTCTGTCCCTCTTCCTCTTTCTCTCTCCTCTCTTTCTCTCTATCTCTCTCACTCCTCTCCCTGCCTCTTTCTCTCTCTTCTTTTCCTCTCTTTCTCTCTCCTATCTCTGCCTCTCTCTCTTCCGCTCTTTCTATTCTCTCTTTCTACTCTTTGCCTCTCTTCCTCTCTCCTCTCTCTGCCTCTCGTTCTCTCCTCTCTCTTTTTCTCTCTCCTCTCTCTTTCTCTCTCTCATTTTCTCTTCTCTCTCCGTTGGTTCACACAGCCATGTCCGTACAGCCCATGGTGACGGTGCAGCCAGGAGTGGTTTGCGCTTCGGTGCATGTGAAGAGTGAAGTGTGGGGCAGTGACATGTGCGACTGCTGTGAGGACATGGGCATCTGTGAGTGTCTGCGTTCCTGTGAGCACAGAGAACACCTGCTGCTCGCGGGACTCTCTCTCACACAGACCTCCTGTTATTCCCATCCCGTACTCCCACTATACCCTCATTAACCACCCAGCCTCACAAAGATGGAAAGACCTGTACTCATCAACCCCCCAACACACACACACACACACACACTCACACACATATTCACATACACAGAACTTCCCATGGTGCAGTTAGTCAGAGAGGAGAACATATTATACCAACAATTATATGACAGCATGTATTTTTCTGTGTGCGTGTGTGTGCTTGTGTCTGTACATCTGGGTGTGTGTGTGTGAATGTGCATGCATGCATGCGTGCTTGCTCTCCTAGGCTGTTTGGGTTTTTGGTGTCCCTGGTGTCTCATGTGTAAGACTTCTCGAGAGTTTGGAGAGTGCCTCTGTCTCCCCCTGCTGGACGCTTTTTGTGGTGGAATTGTTCGCCCTGTTTCTCTGTCCGTCAGGAGCACCATGAGGGAGAGGTACCACATCCAGGTAAAAACTCAAAAATAATAACTGTTACCAAAATCAGGAAAATCATGGGCTCAGGAAAATCAGTATTCCTCTCTGCATGACATACATGTGATTATATGAGTGCATATTGAGCATACAGACTCAATGAGATTGTTTATTTGTCAATATTTTCCAATGAACAATTTTATTAGTTCATAAATTCCAGTCATCAATGCATTCACCTGCACCAATGCATTAATATTACCTTTTAGACATATTAATATGCTGCTTTGTTTGACACTTGCTGTCCTGTCTAACTGTCTGCCTTCCTGTCTATGTCTTTCCATCTCTCTCCCTATCTCCTTTGTGTATCTGTCTCTCCTGTCTGTCCGTTTGTCTCTTTTGTGTGTCTGTCTCTCCTGTCTGTCTGTCTGCCTGCCTCCTTTGTCTGGCTGTCTGTCTGTCTCTCCCCATCTGTCTCCTGTGTGTGCCTGTCTGTCTGTCTGCCCTGACTGTCTGTCTCCTTTGTGTGTCTGTCTCCCCTGACTGTCTGTCTCCTTTGTGCACCTGTCTGTCTGTCTGAAGTGACCGTCTCCCTTGTCTGCCTGTCTGTGCAATGACCGTCTGCCTGTCTGTCTGTGTCTCCCTGCAGGGGACGATGTGTGACGACTGCTGTGTGGTTACCTGCTGCACCTGCTGTGCCTGGTGCCAGATGGCCCGAGAGATAAAGAGGCGTCGCCGCCCTCTCGTCCTGGCCCCCTCCGCCCCCCTGCCGCCCGGCCTGCACCCCCCTCACCCCCTGCAGGCCACGCCCGCCGGGCTGTACCCTCAGGTGCCACAGTGACACTGCCCGCCAGACCCCTCCCCGCCCGCCACGTCAGCGCTGTCACTGTCCTAATCCCAGAGAATGCAAGTCCAGATGATTTCAGTGATTAATCATGAATAATCATGAACAATCCATGTGAAAGTCCTCTTTCAAAAGTCCACAGAATGTGACCACAATATTCTGTACATACCACTGTGACTGTCAGTCATTATGACAATGATAATAAAAACTTAAATGATATTATTCATGCATGTTGTCTTTGCTGTAAGTGGTGTCCACTCCACGAAGGCAACATTCAACTGCTCTTCCATCCAAGTGCTAGCCAGGCCTCATCCCATTTTTACTGTATGGTTTCATGCACCTGTCAGCTATCTTGTACCTTGTCTGGCCAACTATTGAAACTTGGTCATGCTGCGCTTCTAATATTGTTGACTCCTTATATGGCTTTTTGCTTGTGTTGTACCCTGCCTCACTTGTGAGTCACTTTGGATAAAAGCATCTGCCAATTGAATAAATACAAATGTAAATGTAAATGTCCCACTTAACTTCAACTGCTGGGAAAGAGAAGACTACAGGGTTATATGGCTGTTGCAATGTCTCATTCTTCTTAGCACTGTCGCTGTAGGTGATTGGTTCTTTATCGTCATTGTATGAATTCTCTTGTCTACCCATCTCAACCTGTATCAGTTTTACCAGATACCAGATCATTTTGTGATGTGCAGTTCCTATACAATGTCAAAAGTGTTGTGTAACATTTGAGACACTGAGTGAGAGGTGTTTAGACCACACTGTACCAAAGAACCCAGATTCCCAGAGTAGGACAGAGATAGATAGATAGATAGATAGATACTTTATTAATCCCGAGGGAAATTCTGATATCCAGCGGCATATACAAACATACTCACAACATCACTCCACACAATAATCCGAGACACAAAATTCACACAACATAACAGGGGAAAGAAAACTAGAAAATAAAATAAAAGACAGTGAGGTGATGGTCTCTATTGGTACTTGTCAGTGTGTGCCAGTGTAAGAGTAAGTTGTAGGGCGTGAGTGTTGTGGTGGTAGTGCAAAAAATGAAACAGTGCAAGGATGAATATAAGTATAGACAATATGACATATTATAAATATATGTATAAGCAGTATAGACAGTATAAACAATATTAAGACAGTATAAACAGTATAGACAATATAGACATAACGTGGGTGGTTCTACCAAAGTCTCCACAAATGTTGGTAGTAAGTACAAAGTGTTGGAGGGAGAGATAGAGAAAGGCAGTGTCAGTCTATACGTTCCTGTCCATTGCACTCCTCCCTCGCTGGGAGGAGTTGAAGAGCCGTATTGCCAGATTATAGCTTCAGCTTTTCATATGTGGTTACATTACATTACACTACATTACATCATGTAGCAGATGCTCTTACCCAGAGCAACTTACAAATAAGTGCATCACTATGCTAAGAGTAGACATCATAAGGTATTACAAGGGGTCAGTAAGATACAAAGGTAAGTGCTAAGCTAGTGTGGAGTTTTTTCGGTTCAAAACACTTTCAGTTTCATTCAGTCATCGGGGGTGTGTTCCAGAAAAAAGGTTTGAAAAATCCTAAACTTAAACTCGAATTCTGCCTTGAGTTAGCGAAATGCTACACGTGCTGAATTTTTGGTTCCACAACAGATGATTCAAATTCCGGAGATTAAGTTCACTCTACCTCGGATAGGCTGAGTCTGAATTGTGCGTGTTCGCGGCGAACTTTAAAAGCCATCATCAGGTCGAACACTGAAGATGTGATAAATGACGGATTCTGACAGAGAGAAACCACGTGCAAGGTTTTTCACAGCAACTGAGCAAGAAGTAGTCATGACAGCATACCAAGACTACCAGCAAATATTCATGAAGAGAAGTAATACGGTGACAGCAGCAAAGGGAAGGGAGATGGTGTGGCAAAAAATTGGTGACAGAGTTAATGTGTAAGATTATCGAGTTGTGTAAAGTATAGGGCTACCTCCTGAAAGTCGACAAGTCGAATCATCTGTCAGTCCACTGAGATTCTTCAACTCGAGCAGTCTTTTTTTTTTGTCAGTCAGTGTGCATTACAATAACAGGATAAAACAGATAGAAGCTTACAAAAATGCACATGGATAACATTTCAATGAGGAATTATAAATAAGGAGAATCATTTTTTTTTTTTTATTCTAGCAGGGCTAGCTGGCGCGCTTGATTTTAAAAATCCACGTGACAACATGCGCTGGTGGTTAACTGATGAGAGAAGCTGAAACCTGAGGTGGAGTGGTTGGTAGGCTAGGCTAGCTATAACCATGTGTCAGAAGAAGTCTAAAGTATGGCGGGATTTCGAACTTTTGAAGGACAGCTATGGGGCCGTTCAGCAATTATCTGGGCAGATTTACTACACATATTGTGATGACACGTGACAAACGCGGCATTGCGTGCAGATCACACAGTGATTGACATGATGAGAGACACCTGGACAGAAATGTTTAAGAGGTGAGTGCTGCTGTGTTGGGAAGAGACGAGGGCAGATGATTTTGGGGTTGCTACGGACTTAGCAGGACTGTGACCTCGCTGTATGACCGACGTGGGACGTTTTGAGTGGATTACGCGGCGGCGCCCTTTTTTTGGATTTCCCTGTTTTGTTTTTTTGTGGGCATTCGGGACGCCGGTGCCCACGGACTGACTTAAAAGACACGGGAGGGTCTCGGTGGCTGCTGGACGGAGGGAAGTGCCGACCATTGTTTTAATGTTGCTGTACGAATGGTGTGCTTGTGTAGTGTGCGTAGGCGTGTGTGTGAGTATGTTTGGGGAGGGTTGTATCGTGAGGTTGAGAATTGCGGGTGGTTAAAGGGAATGTTTTAGAAATGTATTGAGCATCTAAGCCACTCAACTATTACTAGTACTAGGTTGCTGTGTCACATACTATTCTTGAAATATGGTTGATGTGGTTATTTATGACAGATATTGATGTGTGTTTTTATTTATAGCCTGTATTTTCGTGGCTTTCTGGGTGTGTGTGTCACTGATCATTAGTGTTGTTGGCCTGATGCTCAATGGATGGAATAGCATACCCCTTATCCCCTTGATTCACTTCAATCTAGCGTTTTATGAGATTGGAATATTTTAAAGAAATATTAATAATAATCATTCATATTATACATTTTGCTGTGTGGAATTTGTGTGACGACTACCGGACCATACCGGTTTAAAAAAAAGGTGGTGGCAGCTTAAGTGTTGGGGTGGTTTAGGCTGCACATTACAATATGCAGTTCAGCCCTGGACTTGCTCGGGAATTAAAGTATATTTGGCTACGATTCTCAAGTTCTGTCTACAACTGAGACTACCTCTTAATGTGCATGGACTTTACAAACAATTATATTCTTCTGAATATACGTCACGTAGCAAGGTTTATCATCGCGTTTAATGCAGCTAGCTAGCTAGCTAGGTACAACTTGGACATCAGCGGTCCTGAAGTTCCCTTTAACCCGCTAGGTAGCCAGCTAGCTGGCTTGCTTGCCTTGATAACTGCACACAGCTAACATTGAAAACTTGTCTTGTTTTATTTAGCGTTAATTAAAAAAACAGCTGTGAATGCAATATTTTACTGAGGTTAGATGAGTGCGTTGTTGGTAAGTTTACGGAACTAAGTTTTGAACTAATCGTGACGTGACTTTCAGTGTCAAATTAAAGGATTAGGCTACATACAAACGTGTGTCACTGAACTGCCGTGAAACATGCGTTAACAACGAAAGCATTCATGAAATTATGGTATCTTGTTATTGAAATGGTCATTTCTGAGTCCTCCCAGTTGAACCATTTCATCAGATGATAGTCTATTTACAAGGCTAATTTAACCCTTTCGCACGTAGCGCCCGTGTTACATTACATGGTTCGTTATGTTTTCATTAGCGTTAAGCTTTTCATAGTTTTCAGTTAGCATTTGCTATATTTTTAATGTTAAATCACTATTTTTTCAAAGATCAAATTAGGTAGAATTTTTCCAGTCTAGTTTTCTAATCGCACCGGTTTTAGCATACGCGCTAAACGGCTAATCACACTGGTGTGACCGTACGCGCGAAAGGGAGATGAAAAATATATCGTCGTATTGAACAGCCAAATCCGATTTGACTGACAAAATTCTGAGTCGGGTACAGCCCTACTAACCACCTTAATCTCCAGTGACTGAAGGAGTCCTCAATCTTTTGGACATTCCTCCATCAGTAAGTGCCTCATTTTCAACAGATTTTGCCTGATGCATAGATTTCAAGTAGCCTATATTTAAAACACTCTCTCAGCATTTACAGAGAGGCCTATGGAGGTATACGTTAAATTCTGAGAGGGGTAACTTCTAATAATTTGGTCACAGATTAGAATCTTGCTTGTCATTGTCCTCAGACCATGGCTGGCTGTTCCCCTTCCCCTGTGGAGGAATCCCCATTCAACTCAAGAGAACATCTTGGCACAGTAAGAATAGCTTTTCATGTCTCTATCACCCATGTGTCTACCTGAAATCATCAAATGAGAAGAACACTATAACCTCTGCTAACAAAATGTCATCTCTCTTCCCAGATGCTGGTAAAAGCTCTATATAAAGTCCATCTGGAGAAGCAAATTAAAAAAATATATAAATTTTTTTAAAAAGTGACCTCCAGATGGACCATATACAGCTGCAAAGCAAAAAAACAAAACTTGAAACTGACATACTGGAGCACATGTTAAAGGTGGGTTTATAAAATTTCCCACTGGTGTGCATGGTGTTAATAAAAGCATGTCCTTTCATTTTTATTCGCAGGACATAAAGAGGAAATGACAAACTGCTGTATTCATTGTGCATGCATGGAAAAAACCAAAAAAAAAACAAACTGCAGTTGGGGTGATGTTGCACTTAGTTGAAGTGGTTGTTGCAAATCGTGTCTGGCCATCTCGGTTGTCAGGAAGGTGGCAGGGGGGTGCATCATCTTCTACAATTAGAGGGTAGAATCTTTCTCCTCTTACTGTGGCAATATTGTGTAGCACCACACTTGCCACAATGATGTCACAGGCCCTCTCTGGAATGACCCTGAACCCACGCAGGCACTGGAACCGGGCCTTGAGGATGCTGATGGTCATCTCCACCCTGGCTCTTGTCCTGCAGTGGGCCAGGTTGTAGCGGCCCTGCACTCCAGGCTCAGGGTCAGGCAGGGGTATCCTCTGTCCCCAAGGAGGATGCCATCATACTGTCCTATAATCACATGACAAAAGTAACCAATAGGTTATACACTTAACGTACTAAACCACAAAAGTAAGAACTAAAGCATCAATCACTATTTGAAAGGTAACTTGCCCTGTTCAAACTTGTTGTACAAGGTGGACTCACGAAACACCCTTGAAGCATGTACAGACCCTGCCCCACATTCCGGCTTCCACATTTGTGATGATGTGGGTGACATATTATCTTGACAATAGAGAATGAGTTGCATTACTATCTGAAATGAAGATTTGACTTAGACATGTAAACCTTTGTCATTACCTGCACATTGATGCTGTGAAATGATGTCCTGTTCACATAATCTTCATTCACACTTGAAGCTTTAATAGGAATCTGTGTTCTGTCCTCACAGCCAATTACATTTGGAAATCCTGAAATGTTAGATAATTATTCATTGTTCAAACAGCTCAGTACCTAAGCCCTTCATATAGATTTTTACATAAGATTAACCAACCTGTTATTCTGTAGAATTCCTCTTTGATAACCCTCACTGCTTTACGACCCGGGAAAACAACGAAAATGTGCAGAAAGTGCTTCAGTGCAAGGCACACTTTTCGGATGGATCTGCACACTGTTGCTTTCCAGATGTGTTCAGCATCTCCAATGTTATACAGAAAGCTGCCATTGGCCAAAAAAAAAAACAAAAAACGAAGGGCAATGCACAGACTTTGTAACGATGTGAGCGCAAATCCAGAATGAGTGACGTTCGAGATGTGAGGTTTAAGAAGGTTGTTGAGGTAGATTATGGACCGTGAAGAAAAACGATAACGCTCACAAAGAAACTCCTCTGAAAATGACAAAATATCACAACGAGGTCTAAGTAACTCGTTCTCGGCGAAGTGCTCGGCGAATAATTTGAGCCTCCATATCAACTGGACCTTAAGTGAAAGGGCACGACATTGTCGAAACAGATGAAGCGTCTGATTGAATTCTCTGCTACTTAAATACTACAGGTGTGGTCGGGTTTAACTCAAACAAACCTGCCATTTTTCAGGTTAGTTACAGAGCATAAGTTGTCACAGTAACTGAACTCGACTTACTTTGATCTTTGTATCCGGAATCAAAAATTCCAGATTTCCTTGAATTTCGAGTTAAAAGATCTGGTTAACTCGCAAATCCTGCTTTCGGGATGATCATTGGCTGAGAGTAGCAGTGAGCTCTGGTCCGGTTGCCAGGTCTTCCTTTAATTCCCCAATGGTGTAATCAATTAAAACCCGCTTTGAAGCTGTTTGATTCTTCTCCATATCCTTTACTGTATTCCCTATTTATATGGTGGATCGTATGTTTAATATATTCTATCAAATTCTCCATAATTTCGCTTCGAAGGGTTTAAAGCTAACTACACAAATTTTCCATAATCTGGCAACGCTGCGAGTCTGCGCATGATGTTTGTTGACATCTTTAGGATTAATTTCGTCTGTGTTGCTGTGAGGTTTGCAGGTTGCAGTTGGGCTGACTGGATTGAGGTCGTTGGTTACAGTTATTGTCATTATACTTTTTATATCACTTGCAGAAACTGAAATGTTTTTGGTCCTCGTACTTTTGGGGGTTCGTAAAATATTTTGTGGTAAGTCTTTGCAATATGCTTTAAATGAAGCATACTCGTTTGAAAAGTAGCTAGTTTGCAATAGAAAGGAAATTGTGTAAAATGTTTATTTGTTCTTATTTTACCCTGTTTATGAGAGAATTGCAACTTCAACAATATCTTTTGTTCCATTAACTCTCAACATTAAATAAAAATATGGGTTGCGGTGTATTGTAAAGTGGAGTATTTCCTAAAGAATGAAATGATGACAGATTAAACACACTATTGTTTCATCTAGTATTTTCTTGGTTTAAAACGACTAGAACATGTTTACTCTGTTATAGACTACTATACTCCTGTTTTTAACCAAGATAAAACATGTTGCTAATTCTACGAGCAGCAGCGTACTGTTCCAGGAAATGGGACGATAGCCTTTAAGTACTGCCGAGGCTGATGCAACACTGCAGCTCGTGCTCGTAAACGACGATTTCAGTACCTGTCTTTGATTAACATTATTTCTACAAAAAAACTGCTAAGCAAAGTCGAAACATATATGACAGTCAAAAACAAATACTGAAATCGACATTGTCATGTGATTTACATAATTTTCCCTGTTCGAGCTGTGCTTGGCTTTCATCATTGCTACTTCAGTACAGTTGTACTGCCGTTTGAATCGATTTTTGTTGTGTAATAAGTTCGTTAAAATAAAATACGTTGATATCAGATTTTAGCTTTTATCGTCAGCGCCTCCTTGCTATGATCGCAGGATGTTTACGGTCAGATTTGGACATCAAGCAGACGGTTAGTAAGTCTAATGTCTAATTAGGCATGCTGTGTGGTAAGGTTATATCTAGACCAGGGGTCGGCAACCCGCGGCTACGCATGCGGCTCTTTAGCCCCTCTCTAGTGGCTCCCTGGGGGGGTGCTCGGGAATTAAAGTATATTTGGCTACGATTCTCAAGTTTTGTCTACAACTGAGACTACCTCTTAATTAGTTAATGTGCATGGACTTTACAAACAATTATATTCTTCTGAATATACGTCACGTAGCAAGGTTTATCATCGCGTTTAATGCAGCTAGCTAGCTAGCTAGGTACAACTTGGACATCAGCGGTCCTGAAGTTCCATTTAACCCGCTAGGTAGCCAGCTAGCTGGCTTGCTTGCTTGCCTTGATAGCGGCACACAGCTAACATTGAAAACTTGTCTCGTTTTATTTAGCGTTAATTAAACAGCGGTGACAATGCAATATTTTTCTTAGGTTAGATGAGCGCGTTGTTGGTAAGCTTACGCAACTAAACTCTGTTTGAACTAATCGTGACGTGAATTTCTGAGTCCTCCCAGCTGAACCATTTCGTCAGATGATAGGCACACAGAGAGGGCCAGTAAAAACTTTATGGATTTTTTGGCGGTCCACCGGCCCATCGATGCAGCGGGCCACGGGGATTTGTCCCGATGGGCAGTACACCACTGCCTGACAGCACTGCTCTTCACTATTACTATTACTGGGGATCCGTTGATATGTGGCTAAACTGCTACCTTGCTGCTAACGCTAGGTAACATTACTAGCCTACTGTTTCCCCATAGAATCATATGGTTTTCCCCGAATAGGACACGTTACCTTTAGATTTTTTTTTTTTTACAAAAATCGTTAGACATACTATTTAATATACATCTGATAGATCATGTAAAAAAATATAAAATGTAAGATTACATGATGATAACACAATAAAAGGCACTGTCGAGAATGGTCAATTTTCTGCTGGTGGCTTTACGCCACCAGCTAGTGCTCACGCGCCGCAATGTTTGTAAACATAGGAAATGTAAAATTAATGTACCAAATAAATAGCCTACCGCAGCCACCTTGTGGTAAAACATATGAATGAATTCTTATTTAGATCTATTAGTAATGTTGATAGGCTAATTTAGACTAATAGGCTGTGGTACCTGCTCAAATATTTTTTGCGGCTCCAGACAGATTTTTTTTTCTTTCTGGCCAAAAATGGCTCTTTAGATAGTAAAGGTTGCCGACCCCTGATCTAGACCATCTACTTCATGAGCCAGTTAGCCACCTAGCCTACTTTCGTTTTCTTTGAACATAGCTTCATTAGCTGCTAGATCAACTATATTTCGCACCTTCGTGTTAGAATAACGTTGACCATGTAACGCTGTAAGCGAAAGCGAAGTGGAAAATGAAAAACAAGTCGTGAGCAAACGTTCATTTAATACTTCACAGAAACGTTTGGTTTGAGTGTATAGCCTTCGAAGACCCACAGTTAAACAGTGTAACAGCTCCAATAGCGCACCCTGGTTAAACTCAAGCGGGCAACTTTCTCAACATGGACTTAGTTTTTCCTCGTGGTGCACAATGGGATTTGTAGTGTGAAAAGTTGTATTGCCTTCCGTGTTCATTGGTGGATTGCGTGTCTTTTGCTCCTCCTCGGGTGCAGAGGTTGTCGACATGGGACAAGCTTTGTTCACTTGGCGTAAACACATATTTGAGTAAAAAAGGTGGGGAAAAGGAACTTATCGTTGATTTGATGGTGATTATTACATCAGAGTAAAATGGATATTCCTAACCACGGCTGAGTTCTCTTTTTATTTTTCAAACATTTCTCTATTGTCTCTCCTACAGTAACACACTCCCTGTGCTACACATACTCTGGAACTCTTGGAATTGCAGAGTTCCCAGAGTTCATTGCTACAGGAGTGGTGGATGACCTCCCTATCATGCATTATGACAGTGAGAGAAGGAGCACTGAGCCCAGACAGGAATGGATGGAAAGAAACCTGGAAAGCTATTACTGGAACACAGAAACTGCCACCAGTCAGAAGCATGAGGAGCTGGTGAAAAGAGATTTGAACATAGCCATGGAGCGCTACAACCATAGTGATGGTGAACAGGAATACCATTACGCACTCTTCATACTTACAGAGCAAAAGTTTCCTTCCATATACTTGAACAAATGGGAATCACAAGCCCACTGTTTGTAATTAAGGAGGGAACACTGTACTTGTGTCTTTAAACCTGACCACAGTTTCACGGCTTATGTGATGCAATTTGTGTTACTTAAGTATAGTTAAATGTTGTATCATGTTTTATTTTGCTCTGCAGGTGCTCACACTATACAGCTAATGTACGGCTGTGAGTTGGATGATGATGGCAGTACCAGAGGCTTTATGCAGTACGGATACGATGGAGAAGATCACATCAGTCTTGACCTAAAAACCATGACCTGGACAGCTGTCCAATCACAGGCTGTTATCACTAAGCAGCAGTGGGACAGTGACAGAGCCAGGAATGCATATCTGAGTGATTACTTTACCCAGGAGTGCATCGAATGGCTGAAGCAGTTTGTTGGATTTGGGAGGAGCACTCTGGAGAGAAAAAGTAAGGCGGCGACACAAACCTGCACATGAATCAGCAGGTTACGGTTTGTTTGTTTCTGTAATGTGCTTCTTATGATGTGGGTGGCATATGTATTTATCTCTGTCTTTCTCCCTCCCTCTGTCTCTGTCTATTTCTCTCTAGTTCCTCCAGAGGTGTCCGTGTTCCAAAAGGACTCTTTATCACCTGTTACTTGTCATGTGACCGGGTTCTTCCCCAGAGGGGTGCGGGTATCCTGGGTGAGAGATGGAGAGGAGATGGCTAGGGGCGTGGAGCAGGGGGAGATCCTGCCCAATGAGGACGGGACGTTCCAGATGAGGAGCACCCTGAGAGTGTCACCTGAGCAGCTGCAGGGTCACCTGTACACCTGCAGGGTGAACCACAGCAGCCAGGAAAAGTGGCTCATCAGGCCCTGGGAGCCGAACCGGGAAACTCCTGGTAGGAATCCGTCTGTGGAAAGACCATACTGTGTTCCAGCTCTCAGTCCCAGGCCTGTAGAAAACTAAATTACCAGGTCCTATAATGAGCCTAATACTGAGTGTGATGTTTATAAATGTTAAAATACAGTATTTAATGTAAATATTACATATTTTCTGTTTACGTATTTGGACCGTAGAAAACTGTCTTTACTGCATCACACATTAGAGTAACTTTCATTCTTGTTTTCACTACCCAACTATCCAGTTTCATAAGTGCCTGTGTGACTGACAGCTTTGATACTTTGGTATGGTGGGTGGGTTTCCAGGCAAACAGCTCCAGCTGTGTCCCACAGCCCATGGGCTAAATGCTTGAGTCTAGGCCATGTCATCAGTGACTCAGTGAGAACTTCAGCTGTCCTGTCAGGCACAGTGGGACTTGTAGTGTGAAAACAGATGTTGACTTTGTATTAGCGCATCTGACAATTGTATTTGACTTGCTCTTATGCTCCTGTGTACAGCATTTCATAGCGAGGCTCAATGCATCACAGCGGATTCCAGAGTCAGAGGGAAGGGGTTGAGGGTGCAGGGGAAGCGTGGAGGGTGCATTTATTTATGTGTGTTGAGCATTAACATGAGGCAGTGTATTTATTTGTTAATTGTTGGTGTGTGCGTGTTAAACACTGATCGTTTGAAGTGAGTTCGTTTGATTTTAGGTCTACCTAAAATCATCATCATCATCATCGTCATTGGTTGTGTGGTGGCAGTGATGCTTCTTGGGGTCTTCACGCGCTTGAGGAGGAGGAGAGGGAGGTGAGAGAGGAGCAGTGAATCCACACTGAATGCAGAGGCATCCACACACAGATGCATGAGAACTGCATGAGATCCTCTAACGAGACTAACACACACAGTAGCAATATGTGGCTGCTTTAGCAGAATGTGTTTACGATCTACAGAAAACCCTGTTTCACAGTGAGCAACAGTGTTGTTCAGGTGAAACGGCTCATTGTTAGACTCAAAGCCTTGCATGCGTGTTCCTGACTCTGTGTCTGTCTGTATTTCAGGTTATAGGAGGAGCAGCAGTAATGTGTTTCAGGTTAAAGAGACCAACAGTGAGTATGTCTGCCACAACCTTATTACCATCGAATCTCTCTAACCTCACAGAACAGCAGGTCTCCAGAGAGTCAAAGACCTGGAATTTTTTTTTTGCCGTTTTCATAAGTAGTTGTGAATCACACATTAAATTTTAGTTTTAGCTATTTATGTTGTATATGTGAGAATGGACTCACACTATAAAAAATTCATACTAGTATGCATGTATGTACACACACATACATACATGAGCAGCCTCCATTGTCATATTTCTGAAAAGTGCTAATGTGAGCCAAAATGTTGGTGTATGAGAGACACAGCGCCTGTATTTTGATGTGTAACTTTGTGGGTTTTTATTCCTTTTCATTTTAGCCTCTGGCACTGATTAAAAAAACTCAACCAACCCTGCAACGAAAGCATGAGACAAACGACTCACCCTAATGTCATAGGAAGAAAAGAACATTTACCCAGTCTTACCTGAAGATAAAATCATGAAAGATGTTCATTGTGCATGTTGGGAATACAAAATTCAGTGTTCATACTAACATTTGGTAAGCGGATTTTTACTCCAAACTGATCTTTACTGCATGCTGATCTTTTGTGTTAGACCCTTCTTAGAAGGGTTGCTCATCAGTCAGTTCCTTTTCTGCTCTGGCCCCCAAGTGGTGGAATGAGCTCCCAGTCAAGACAGTGGTGTAGCTGTCTATTTTCTGACACAGACTGAAGACCCACCTATTCAGTCTACATCTTGGCTTTAGAGGCCTTTGTGTGGTGAAAAGCTCAAATCTTTGTGTTGACTGGTGATTGTAATATGCTTGTGTTCGTTATGAGAATTATGAGAGCACTTATTGTGGCATTGTTTTCTTATCAGTCTGTTGAACCCAGATCGAGCAGTTGGGCCTCTGTTTTCAGCCTGGTCCCTGACTTGTTCTTGTTTTTTATATAAATTTTTAAAAATGTTATATTTTTAAATTGTAAATTGTATAATATATATATAATTGTATATTGTATGATATGTATATATTATATATATAATTGTAATATAGTTTTTGTACAGTTTTCTACTTCAGTTTTAAGTGCACTAATATCGCTGTCTTAGTTATTATCCATGACTTTTCTGCATATGGAAATAAAGTCATACTTCAGTGCAAACTACACTGCTTCTTCCTCCATTTATGACCTTCCGTGGCCACGAGTCCCATTACCCTCACGACACCCACAGATTAAACAGCCTGCCACAATTTAACAAGGGACCTTAACTGCAAACTGTTAGGATTTAAGGTCCCTCAACATTGCAGAAGAAGATTCACAGAAAACACAACAGTGCTTTGTGAATGGCTTTTACTCATGAAAATATTGTTCTAGTACCATTGAAAATTAATATTATGCTAAAACACGATTTTTAATCATGCAGTTAATGGCAAAATTTGAAAAAAAATGTTAGGCCTAATTTGACTTTGCAAAAATACCCAGAGTGATATGTCAATCTTTGTGATTTTAGAGAACTGTATGTCTGTATTCTTTGTGTATATAGAAGCATTTCTGTATTCATGAAATATTTTGAACATAACTCTATTATGAATGACATTCTTAATGTCCAATGAGGGTTTATGCAACTTTAGTTATATTCGGTAATAACAGCCTCCTTGGCTTCCAGGAAATGAGTAGAATCTATAAAATACTTGGTATATCTTTCTTTCTCTGCCTCAGAGTACAGTCAGCCATGCAGGCTTATACGGTTCCATGGAAAAACAAGCTCTCTATACTCATAACAGAGAGACACTCCTCAAAAGGAATGGTGTCTGAAATCCACAACCAATTACTACAGGTATCACGACAACCCTTATCGTTAAACTCTGTGGCAAAATGACCTGGCATTACCAGAAAGAAAAGCTGACTGGTCTGCTGTATAGGACAGTGTTTTTGGTGCTTCCAAAAAGCACATTAGTTTTGATAGTGAACTGAGTTCACTTTAAAATTTGTCACAGCACTTAACTTCTCATAAACATTATTGTATAGGTGTTACCCAATGCCAGGAAGCCATGGGGAGATCCGATTTTTTTGTAGGAAAGTCACAGATTATTTAAATTTCTCAGACCCCTTCATTTTATTGCTTAATAATGACTCTGAACAGCAGTGGCAGTATGGCTAGCTGCAGTGACAGCTGTAAAGGAGATGGCAGTGCAGAGCTGGATGCCTCCACACCATCTTCCAGTAACATAGCGGCTCTTAAGCCTTAAAGAAGAGATTTGAGTGGAGCTCTCTGTCTGTCCGATTACCAGGGATGGGTGCGTGTGTGTAGCAGGGGGGTGTTGAATTGCTGTAAATAGGTTTGGTGTACAAATTATTTGGTCATGTGTCATGCAAATACTAATGTAAAATGTTATTAATGTGAAACTTGAAAATGTAAAAGGGTATGAATGTGCCATGTCTGACAAGCTGTTGTGGTTTTCATTGTAAAACAGACATTTTAGGATACATTTTTCCCCAGAGTTACTGAGGAAACAGGAAAATGGCGATCCCTGACTGTGGCCATCCTTGTTTGCTACTGTACTTCTCTGGTGCTGTGGCCTGTAAAGAAATTACCAAAGACTGTTCTAAAGAAGATACCACTCTGATGAAGGCTTATGCAGAAACGCCTTTGTGTTTTTATCAGTGAGATTTACAAAAGGGCAGAGAGTTGCTGGACTTTATTGTTAGCTGCAGATTCTGTGTATAAGCTCACGCACCTGCCTGAGCCGGCAGGGCAGCGACAGTGTTCCAGTGTAATGAAAAAACCCGCCGGCAGGGGGCGACAACAACATCTTCAAAGTAACACAGGTTTAGAAGAAAAGATTTTTGTTATTTCGTGTGTTTTATTGACCTAGTTTCACAGTGTCAGAAGACACTGATTCTTATTCATACTAGCATTCACAGTATTGGCTACCTGGATCCTGTAAAAAGTGACTGGGTCTCTCTCTTATGGACCAGTGCCAGAGAACCATTCCTTTCTGGGCGGCAGTATTGAAAATGGGATCATAACATGTGACCAGTCAATAAGAAACGCCAGTCAGAAACATAGATTCATCCAGAAAGCTGAGAGAACTGCCTGCAATACAAGCCGTGAGAGAGGAGTGAAGACAAGCTTGCAAGATGAGTTTGTAAAAAAAGTTGACTCAAGAAAACGTCTCGTTCCTTTAATGAGTTCTCAGGTTATATGCTGCCATCTGCTGGATGTAGATGAATAAACGGGCTGTAAGCTGCATGTGGGAGCTAAACTGCGTATGAGTGAACGCTGCACTGCTGTTTGTATGTGCTGTAAGATGCTTTAGTCAGTAGCGTGGTCACCTTAAACGTATGTAGAGTAGAAGTTAAGGTCGTTTAGACCGCACAGGTAGTATAAATTCAGGTGAGTTAGCATTGAGGTCACAATGAGCGCTTGCAGAGTGTAAGTGAAGAGGAGGATGGCGCTGCCGCCAAAGCTAAGGAGGATAGCAGGTGCCACTGATGCTGCAGCAGGGGGCAGGCAGCCCGGCCACTACAAGTTCTCAGGTACCTGAGAGAGGGGCAGGAGAGCCCCAATCTGCCCTCAGCATGGGGTGTCCTGCAGGTGGCAGTGTCTGTGACGGGGCAGCTGCCAGCAGTCTCATGTGTGGGGGTGGCACAGTGGTGCAGTGGGCAAGGAACTAAGCATTTAACTCCAGGGTTGTGGGTTTAGTTCCCAGTTTGGGGCACTACAGTTTTATCCTTTAGCAAGGAACTTCCTGTAACCTGAAATAAATGAACAAATACTTGAGGGTATGAATGTAACCTGTACAAACATAAACTGTGTTTGTTGCAATGGATAAGTGTATCTTTAACCAAGGAATGGTGTTGAGTAATTTATGCTGCCTAGTTTGCATTCCAGACATGTTATAATAATTTAAATATTTTCATTTCATTGTTTTGTATTTGTCCTGATGTCTTGAAAAGTGTGATACCCACAGCCTCCATATTGTGTTTGTTTGAGTGTGTATATCAACTACCAGTCCCTTATGAGTTTCTTATTAATGTAATAATAATAATAATAATAATAATTATTATTATTATTATTATTAGTAGTAGTAGTAGTAGTATTAATGTCACCATTGTCTCTCTTTGTCTCATGAATAAAGTTGTATTTTAGCATTATTATAGCTGATATGTTTGTGTTTCAGTGCAAGAGTAACTACTGCCAAGTACACTGTGATATTGATTGAGATGCATAATATTGTCAATTCCATGCGGCTGCTAGTAATAACAATAAGAATAAGAATAACAATAAGAGTAGATGATGTCACATCTTTTGGCAGGAAAACCGTGTCCAGGAATGTAACCTTCCAGAATACACCTCTCCACATCTTCCTGAAGCCATAACTTCATTTGTGCACCTTTCCTCACACCCACCTAAGAACTGCATTTATTATGAATTATTATTATGAAATATCAGGGTGACAGTGATCTGCAACAGGTTGTGACTGAATGAAACAAGTATGAGAGGCATGTCCCCAGCACACATGCAGTGTATTGTAAAGTGAAATATTTCCTTAATTAAATGATAAAAAATAAAACTCATATTATTGTTTAATCTAGTATTTTCTTGATTGGAACGTATTTACTTTTTATTAGACAACCAAACGACTGGAAACTATTCATACACTACCACTGTCCTGATTTGAACTAGGAAATTACGCGACTTGCCTTACCAAAGAACACAAGAAAGGTTGAGATCGAAAATTTTGTGAGTGACACAGGTTTCTGGGGCTGACTAGCTGAAAAAATTGAGGCTGGCTCTACCAATCTGTTAGGAGAAGGTGGGGTAGGAAAAAACCCCTTCCAGTCTGGGTCAAATAGACCGGGGGCTCCCTCCATACTTGTACAATAATTCACCAAGTTACGTAACTATTATATACCTTTTTATAATAATTTCAGAAAGTAAATTTCAGTGCCCAATAAAGAACAAATATACTTCTCAAGAGTCTGATGTAATTGGTTTATTGCATATGTGTGCAAATCACATACAGTAAACTGGGCTGGTCCGCGCGCGGAGCAAATCCGAATCCCTCTCTGAATGCACTCCCTTTTCATGCCATCACTCCAGCTCCTCCTTCAGTTTCATAACACATTTTCTGTACATCATTATTTTTCATTCTGGCGTTATTCCCACTTCATCTTTTGCCCTTGTTGCCAAGCGCGCACCTGTTTGATATACACAAAAAACAACTGTCCTGCGTTAGCCGTACATCATTATCTCTAGGGCCGCCCATATCTAATATATAAAAAATAATTAGTTACTTGCTATAAAAATAGTTGATTACTTGCTCTGGCCTGTCTGATAACTACGTAGCAATGTTTGCCAAGGTTGCACATGTGCTTATCAGATATCTGCTTGGCAATGCTTGCCAGGGTAGCCCATGTCTAAATATAACTGATTACTTGCTTTGGCTTAATTAACTTTTACTGGTATTATTTCCACAAGTCACACCCCTTCATTAAAAAAAGACACTCAACAGCATCAGAAAAATATGAAGAGTCCAGTTATTTTTATGTTACACTCAATGATCCATTTTCTGGGCAATGCTCGGACAGTGTCCAACTCTCATTAACAGCCCCACCAACAGGCCTCACTGTGTAACTCACGGTGAGGCCTGTTGGCTCACAGCTGCATACCCTCCCCACCGTCTCCTGTACTCTCTTGACCCTTCTTTCTAGTCTCTGCTCACAGGCATACAAAGTATAATAGGATACATTATTATTTGTTTAAGGCTTATAGTGTTAGGTTGTTTAATTAATAGAGTAAATGGCTGATATATCAATAACTTCAGTTGATATATCAATAACTGTGGTTAAAATCAAAAACTAACATCTACTGGCTAACTTATAATTTACATAGGGGGTATACACTTAGTCAAAAAATTTCCACCACAAAGGAAAGACACGGAAGAGACAGTTTGACTGTGTGTACACTTACGCTTGTGGAGTTAACTGGCTGAGAACGATTTCGTTTTCGCCAACTCATAAGTCTCGATATAAGTGCTTGTTTTTGATTAACTTAATTTCTACAAATAAGTGCTAATGCAACTTCGAAACGTTTAGAATAAATATAATGATACAGAGTACAAAATAAATATGATTTACAGAATTTTCGAACTGCGCCTGGCTTTCATTGCTGTTTCATTACAGTTGCCATTTTCCATTTGAATTGATGTTTGTTTGTTGTTTGATCGACCCGTTAATATGCAATATGTTGGTATCAGATCTTGGTTTTTATTCTCAACAGTGTTATAGCCGAATAGCAGGAGTTTTTTCCAGGTCTCTTGCTGTGATTGTAGGGTGTTTGCAGTCAGGTTTTTGCACCTCGGTAGATGGCCAGGTAGTTTTCGAAAGAGAAGTAAGGTGTAAATGTTTTTAGTTCTAGTGCTTTTGAGGGTTCGTTTTGTGCTTTCTGATAAGTCTTCGCAACACTTCTAAAACGAGTGTATCTACATCTTGCGAACAATAAGAAAGCGTAAATTGTTTAAAATACATCTATAGCCTTCTTATTTAAACGTTTATGAAAGAACTGCGACTTGAACAACATCTTGGTTTAAACAATTGGAAACTATTTACCATTTACAGACTACCGTAGTGCTGTTTTTAACTACGACAGAAATTACCCGACTACTCGAAGTATGCGCCCTACCGAAGAGTCGCACTTTGTGTGAGATGTACGGTGTGGGGTTCACTGGCTGATACCAGTTTCGTTTTCTCTCTCCTCGATTTCAGCGCTTGTGTTTAACGTTATGTTATGTTATTTATGTCTATAAATAAAATAAGCGCTAATGTAAACGTTTAGAATATATATAGTAGAATAATGACGCATAATATAAACGTGGCTTACAGACTTTCCCTATTCGAACTGTGCTTGGTTTCAGTGCTTCTTCAACAGTTTACATTTCATTATTCACTGAAAATGGAAAATCAAGATGTGCCCTTCTTTAATAGAATGAAATAACACTGGTGATGTAAGAAAATAGTTATGCTTGTGCAGAGCGGTGATTCTCAATATTCGACGAATATTTTGTAAAGTAAAAAATGAGACACTTGTCGAAAGTCGTAGGCCTAATTAAAACTGCAGCAGTGCCACTTTTGGCATTTAACTTTTTAGAGTCTGGCGTTTTTCTGTTTGCTCGCAACTTTATTAGTGTATCCGGCCATTCACATGTCCCGTGCATGTGAGATGAGAACGTGGAGTAAAATATTTTGGCTATTTGTGTTAACACCATGAGCTGACAAGACCCCTTATGTGTTTTCTTCCTACTGTATGAGGAAGCTAGATTTCGCTTGCATGTAGGTTTTGTGTATGAATAAAAAAAGTAATACAAATGCGTGTTTTAAAAACAAGATAAAACAAAATGTTCAGCAACAGAGCACAACCATTTCAATTTTGAAACACCGCACGCTCGGGTTTATTCGCTGTTCTGCGTGCGCTTAATTTTAAGATCCGGGACTCAAAGATAAGGTGGTTCAGGGCGTGAGATAAACCAAGGCGGATACGGCAGGGTGGCGTTTCTTTCGTTTTCTCAGTACGTGCTGCAGAAGGGTGCAGGAGCTGGACAGTGTTCAGCGTCTCAGAATTGGAAACATGTATTTAGTCCTCGTGCTTTTTTGGAGTCACGGGGTATCTTCTGGTAAGTCTTTGCAATACTTTAGAGTAAATATATTCGTTCCAAGAGTAGCTAGCTTACAACAAGGAAGAGGAAATGCTGTAAAATGTAAACATGTACTTATTTTACCCTGTTTATGAGAGAACTGCGGATTCAACGTTTTTTTTTCTACTCACAAACATTAAATTAAGAATGTCTGTATTGTTCATTGCCATTTTTCTGAAGAATGAAGTCAAGACTAATTGCAACACGCATTATTGTTTAATTTTTTTATTAAATTGATTGAAAACTATTTACTGTCGAGTTCCATAGTCCTGTTACGAACCAACATCAAAAATATGATAATTTCAAAAGTAATACCATTTTATGAGGAGATAGAACGTAACTTTGTTACATGTAGTCTGTTTGGAGTTTAATGATGCGCAGGCCTGTCTGAATTGTGATTGGCTGAAATCAGGCAGAAAACATCAACCCACCAATCACGTAATTTAGTCGACACTGCATATTTAAGAGACTCTGTGTTTGACATAATAAAGTTAAAACTCGTGGATACATAAAATTAAACATGTGGTTTCTACCAGTAAACGTTTAAGCATTATTGAAACATTTAGAACGGAATTTTATTAAACCTTCTTGTCTTCCTCTTGTATGCATTTCTTTACGTTTCGTTTATTATGTGTGTATAGTCTAACTTCTTTGCTATTCAGCTGAAATATATACAGATGAATGTAAAGTTTTGTTCGAGGTCATTTGAAGTGAATAATGGGTATTTACCGTCAGGTTTTTTAGCTACTTACACTTCCTTGGGCAGGCCCTTAGAATACTTCCTGTTTCAGCAATCAACCTTAGTAGACGTTATTTTCCGAGTATTTAATGACGCGGTCTTCTCCGCGGTGTCATTGGCTCAGAACAGTTTATATCCTCCAATCACCTTATTGCTGTTTTTAGACCTTGTGTGATGAAGTGGTGAACAGAATGGGGAAAAGTTAATGTCTGAAAGAACATTTTGCTACACTTTGAAGTACATTTTGAAAATGTATTAAATACATTGGGGTAGCAGGGGCAGCAGTGTAGCATAGTGGTTAGGGAACAGGACTTGTGACCAACAGGTTGCTGGTTTAATTCCCCAGTGGGGTACTGCTGTTGTACCCTTGGGCACGGTACTTAACCCCAAATTGCCTCTGTAAATATCCAGCTGTATAAATGGATAACATTGTTACTGATGTAAGTCACTCTGGATAAGAGCATCTGCTAAATGCCAAAATTGTTATGTAACATTGATGTCACATTGTTAGCAACTCAAGATAAGAGCGTTCACCAAACGAATAATAACAACAATCACTGTTATTATTAAAAAAAAAAAAAAAAAAAAAAAAACTACCGTTTATACCTTATACTGGATTTAGTGTAACCAAGAACCTGTTCTCAGGGCTCCTGAGTTTTCATAAAGAAAACATACATGTATAAAATAATTGTATCAGGCTCCTGACTGGCTAATTTTTTTGAATGTCGGGAGCCCCTTGAATGGGGTTTGGAACTGGCACTGCCCTCTGCTGATTTTCACTGGAAATCCATAGCAGTGGAATGTAAGGGCTTCGTTCCACCAGCGTGCACTGTGGGATTAGTGGTGTGAAAAGAAGTCATATTGCTTTGTGTATGTATTGGTGGATTGCACGTCTTGTGCTCCTCCTTGGTTTCAGCGGTTGTCGAGATGGGACAAGTTCTATGTTCAGTTGGCATTAATGAGTAGATGGATTGAAAATGGGTAAAGTACAAAAATGGAAAAAAAAATGTTCTTACTGGTTGTTGATGTTGATTACATGAGACTGAAATGGGTATTCCCAAATGAAGCTGAGTTCTGTTTAAGTTTTTTCCAACATTTCTCCACTGTCTGTCCTACAGTAACTCACTCCCTGCAGTACGCATACACTGGAGCTCTTGGAATTGCAGAGTTCCCAGAGTTCATTGCTACAGGAGTGGTGGATGACTTCCCCATCATGCATTATGACAGTGAGAGAAGGAGGACTGAGCCCAGACAGGAATGGATGGAAAGAAACCTGGAGACAGGGTACTGGGAGAGTGAAACTGCCACCAGTCAGAACCAAGAGGAGCTGGTGAAAAGAGATGTGAAAATAGCAATGGAGCGCTACAACCATAGTGATGGTGAGGAGAAATACCGTTACACACTCTTCACACAGAGTTAAAGCTGCCTCCTGTGTACTCAGACAAATGGGAATCTCAAGCCCACTGTCTGTAATTATGGAGGGAACACTGTACTGAATAGATATCCTGGAATCCTTGCTTGACTTAACTTTCAATGAACTGAATAAATGGTTTAAAAATTAAATAAACTGTTATGTCTTTAGATTTCATAACAATTTGAGGGCTTCTGTGACACATTTAAAGCTTAAGTTGCAGTGAAATGTTTTATCCTGTTTTCTGTTGCTCTGCAGGTGCACACACAGTACAGCTAATGTACGGCTGTGAGTTGGATGATGATGGCAGTACCAGAGGCTTTATGCAGTATGGATACGATGGAGAAGATCACATCGTTCTTGACCTCGAAACCATGACCTGGACAACTGTCCAACCACAGGCTGCTATCACTAAGCAGGAGTGGGACAGTGACAGAGCCAGGAATGCATATTTGAGTGATTACTTTACCCAGGAGTGCATCGAATGGCTGAAGCAGTTTGTTGGATTTGGGAGGAGCTCTCTGGAGAGAAAAAGTAAGGCGGTGACACAAACCTGCACATGAGTCAGCAGTTTATAGTTTGTGTTTGTTTCTGTAATGTCCTTCTTCTGATGTGGGTGACACATGTATTTGTTGTCTCTCTTGCTTTCTCCCTCCCTCTATCTCTCTCTCTCCCTCTGCTTTTGCTCCAGTTCCTCCAGAGGTGTCCGTGTTCCAGAAGGACTCTCAGGTGACCTGTCATGTGACAGGGTTCTTCCCCAGAGGAATCTTGGTGTCCTGGGAGAGAGATGGAGAGGAGGTGTATGAAGGTGTGAGGCAGGGGGAGATCCTGCCCAATGAGGATGGAACGTTCCAGATGAGGAGCACCTTGGAGGTGTCACCTGAAGAGCTGCAGGGTCACCTGTACACCTGCAGGGTGATGCACAGCAGCCAGGATGAGTGGCTCATCAGGCCCTGGGAGCCGAACCAGGGAACTCCTGGTAGGAATCTGTCTCCCAAAAAAGAACATACTGTGTTCCAGCTCTCAGTCCCAGGCCTGTAGAAAACTAAATTACCAGGTCCTATAATGAGCCTAATAATGAGCCTCATGCTTATAAATGTTAAAATATAATATTTAGTGTGAATTTATATATTTTCTGTTTACTGGTTTGGACTGTAGGAAACTGTATTTCTTTTACTTTATAACACATCAGAGTAACTTTCATTCCTATATCTATGACCCAATTAACCAGTTTGATAAGTGCCTGTGACTAAAAGCATCAGTAGTTTGTGGGGGGCCATGGGGTCACAGGCCCACAGACCAGACGTTAAATGATTGCTCTGGGCCGTGTCTTAAGCTTCAGCTGTCCTGTTACGCACAGTGGGAGTTTTAGTGCGAAAAATAGGTGTTGGCTTTAAATTATCGTATCTGAGGATTGTCTTCACCTTACTTCTATGCACCTGTGTAGAGGGAAGTAGCCACGTGTTTAGCTAAGTGCCCTCATGAGTGATCACATAGGCAAGCACCAGTTAACTAACAAAAATTAAGTGTCACGGGTTAGCAGACCCAGACACCCAACTGCCCTGACCACAGTCAGCCCACCACAATGCAAGACCAGGTAGGTAGCAAAAAAAGCCTAACTTTATTATTACAGTTGGGTTTAAAATCTTACATAAATGTAGTTCATTAAAAGACGGCACACCCTGTAGTCACCCCCTTTTGCCTGCTCTCCCCACTGCAGGCCCTGGCGGAACCTTGCCCCCTCCCTCCCGAAGGATAGCGCCCCCCACAGGTAAGTGCACACACTCCAACCCACAGCACACAGTGGTCCCCCTCACACCCTGGCAGGCAAGCAAGCACTGCAAATTTCCCACACAAGCTGCGGGTGGCGCCTCCCTCTGGCCAGGGTGAGCTGGTCCAGGATCGGGGACTGACCAGGTGATGGTCACAGGCTGCCACAGGGAGCACACACACACACACACACACACACACACACACACACACACACACACACACACACACACACACACACACACACACACACACACACACACACACACACACACACACACACACACACTTGATACGAAACAGGCGTTGCTGCTAATCACTTCTCCCCCAGGCAGCAAATCTTAAAACCAAACATAAAATACAAAAAAAGAAAACTAACAAACATATCTAATTCAGTATCAGTTTTCATACAAGATACATTGAAAAGTAAACATTGTCTGGCCTGGACATGTTAACACTCCTGCCAGAGTTTGTGCAGTTTCGCTGCTTGGGGTTGTAGTTAACTTATCTGACATCCAGCTGTGCTGCACTGTAGAGATCCACTCAGTCAGCCGCTGCTTGTGAGTTGTGTTCCCTTGTCTGCGTCACGTCAGCTTGCTCCATAGCAAGTGCTGTTGGTAGATAATTAACTTTGGTAACCTTGGTAACTTTGCTGTATTCAGTGAAGCCGAAACCTTACCACGCCCACACAAACCCACAACCCGACTCAAGTTTCCCCACAAGTCCCTCTCACACTTATTCCTCCTGCCCCTCAGGATCTACAGTGAAAGGTTCCTCCTACACTGTTACAGGGTATCATAGTGAGGCTCAATGCATCACAGGGGATTCCAGAGTCAGAGGGAAGGGGTTGAGGGGGCAGGGGGAGGAGGAAGGGGGCATTTATTTATGTCATGTGTGTTGAGCATTAACATGAGACAGTGTATTTATTTGTCAATTGTTTGTGTGCGCATGTTAAACACTGACTGAAGTGAGTTGCTTTGATTTTAGGTCCACCTCTGGGCATCATCATTGGTTGTGTGGTGGCAGTGATGCTCCTCGCTGCTGGGGTTACCGTGTGGAAGAAGAGCAGGACAGGTGAGAGAGGAGCAGTGAATCCACACAGAGATACGTGTGAACTGCAGGAGATCCTCTAAAGAGACTAACACATATACTAGCAACATGTGGCTGCTTTAGCAGAATGTGTTTACGATCTACAGAAAAGCCTGTTTCACAGTGAGCGACCGTGTTATTCAGGTGAAACGGCTCACTGTTACACGCAAAGGCTTGCATGCGTGTTCCTGACTCTGTGTCTGTCTGTATTTCAGGTTATGGGAAAACCAACAGTGAGTATATCTGCCACAACCTTATTACTATCAAATCTCTGTAACCTCACAGAACAGCAGGTCTCCAGAGAGTCAAAGGAATTTTTTTTTACCATTTTTGTTCGTAACTAGTTGTGAATCACACATTAAAATTTAGTTTTAGCTATTTAATGTTATATATGTGAGAATGGACTAGCACTATAAAAAAAATCATACTAGTATGCATGTATGTACACACACATACATACACGAGCAGCCTCCACTGTCGTATTTCTGAAAAGTGCTAATGTGAGCCAAAATGTTGGTGTATGAGAGACACAGCGCCTGTATTTTGATGTGTAACTTTGTGGGTTTTTATTCCTTTTCATTTTAGCCTCTGACACTGATTCAGAAAACTCAAGCAACCCTGCAATGAAAGCATGACACAAACGACTCATGGAATGAGCTCCCAATCAGGACAGTGGTATAGCTGTCTGTTTTCTGTCTTTTCTGGCTATTTTTCTACATCTTGGCTTTAGAGGCTAAAGCCTAGTAACAGTATTGGCCTTTGTGTGGCGAAAAGCTCAAATCTTTGTGTGGGTATAAGCTCATAGCAATATAGGCATCTGAAAATGGTGATTGTAATATGCTTGTACTCCTTATGAGAATTATGAGAGTGCGTATTGTGGCATTGTTTTGTCTTATCAGTATTTTGAACCCAGATTGTGCAGTTGGCCCTGTGTGTTGAGCCTGGTTATGACTTTTAACATTTATATAAAAACATTTTTAAATTGCAGATAATATATACATAATTGTATATTGTATGATATGTAGTTGAGAGATGACTGAGAGGCAATAATAAAAAAAAAAACTGATGAGGTCAAAAAGGCTTGATGAGGTGATGTTGGTTTTTTTCACCCAAGCTGTGACTGGTGAAAGTAACAACAAATAACAATAAATTAGCAATGACAAACAAAATGCAAACAATAATTGCCTAAGCAGGCCAAAAGAGAACACATCAATTATACTGCGATTCTCACTCCACTCTTTGCCAGTTTCTCTACTGACCGAGTTGCACCTATAAAGGCAATCAGCCATCTTGGACTAAACTAATCAGAACAAAATGAATCAATTAACTCAACATAAGCCATAATCCAATAAATACTGGCACACAAATATCACTCTATCACATCTAAAGTGTTTCCTGGATATTTTTTGCTCTTTACAAACCAATACAATTAAATTATAAAAGATTAACCAGCCATCACTGGAAACACCCCCACAGTCACCTCCCATGTTGGTCAGCCCCATTTGTCTGCTCTCCCCCCAAACCTACAAGTCCCATCAGCCCCCAGCCCTCGGGTCCTTTGGCTGATGGAGTCTGTCCTGCTGGTGCCCGTGGAATCACAGGTAGGCCCTGTTTCCCCCCAAACCACAAACATTACTTTAATTGAAAAAAGAGGTGCAATTGACAAAAAAACATGTCCAATATCAGAAATGCTTAAACATTCAGTTGGCCACCCTGCATGTTAAAACATTCCACCTGTCCTTCTTGATTTATAGAGTCAGTGGTTTTGGTGTGTTTGGGAGGAGGCAAACCAAAGGAGCCGGTGAAATACAATGGGGATGGTAGATAGTACCATGATATGTTTGCCCTTCTGCTTAGTTAACCTGTCTGAGGTGGGGCAGCTGCCAGCAGTCTCATGTGTGGGGGTGGCACAGTGGTGCAGTGGGCAAGGAACTAAGAATTTAACTCCAGGGTTGTGGGTTTAGTTCCCAGTTTGGTGCACTACAGTCTTATCCTTTAGCAGGGTACTTCCTGTAACCTGATATAAATGAACAAATACTTGAGGGTACGAATGTAACCTGTACAAACGTAAGCTGTGTATGTTGTGATGGATAAGTGCATCTTTAACCAATGAATGGTGATGAGTAATTTATGCTGCCTATTTTGCATTCCAGACATGTGATGATAGATTAAACATTTTCATTTCATTGTTTTGTATTTGTCACAAAGATCTGAAGCCATAACTTCATGTGTGCACCTTCCCTCACACCCACCTAAGAACTGCATTCATTATGAATCCCAGGAAACACTGCCGTGAGGGTTTGTCATTATTCATACTGAGTTTGCTGGTCCTTCCGTTTTCCAAAAGTCAGTTTACCTTAGATAATCACACTACAAATACTAAATCAGATATTCTTTAATTGTTGTTGAATGAAATAAGAGTTTTGAGATGTAATAAAACACAGATATGCATATCCAGTGCGGTGATTCACAATATTATTCGATTAGCATTGTACATTTTAAAATAAAAATAAGACGTGTGTCAAGATCATTGTCAGTAGTAGTACAATAGAAACGGTCATTCAGTGTTTGAGTCCCAGGAAATACTGTCATGAAGAGGCCACTATGTGTACGTTTTACGCCACTTTTTATTTTCATCCGCAACTTTATTAGTATATTAGACCAGTCAGTAATCCCGTTCATGTGATATGAGAATGTAGAGTTCAATCGTCTCGTCATTTACTGTGAGCTGAATATGCATCTTTTGTCTGGCCCTGTATTAAGACAGGGCTACCAACTCTCACGCATTGCGCGTGAGACTCACGCAATTGACTCAGATCTCACGCCACACATGCCTTTTCTCACGCTAACTTTTCGTCTTCGCTTCCTCCTGTGTAAAATTTGTTATTTTTAAGCGAGGGAACAGCAGTGCGTGCAACAAAGTCATTGCAATGCGCGTTCCGGTGGAGCAGCCAGTCGCAATGATTTTGTGGTCGAGCAACTAACCGCTGACCATGAGCAAGGCCGGAGGAACAAATACATGAAGAAGGTAAGTGCAATGGTCATTTGTCTAATTTTATGAATTCGTCGGATGTTACTCAGGATCTGTCGGTGTAAAGTTGTAGAGCTGGCCTACGTAGAGCAAGCACTTAGCCTATTTACATCGTTTTATGCTTAAAAACATGATAAAACATACGGTAAGCTACCAGACAAACACCTGGACATGCTTAGTACTTAACGTTAGCTGCTAATTGTTGTTTTCTAAAGAAGACCACGGCTGTCGACGACAGCTCGGCTCAAATGATGTTATTTATATTAGGGTTGTCAAAATAACGCGTTAATTTCGATTAATTATAGAAAAAAATAACGCGTCAAAAAATTAACGCAGATTAATCGCACTCTATGATGCCCCTTGACCCCATACGTCACTGTGCATTGAAGCATTTATCATACCCAACTGCAGGCTAGCTAGGTTTTTATATCATACACGAAACGTATCCACATTTTCGCTGCTCGGTAAATGCGAATTAAGTTCGCATTGGTGTAATCAACGATTGCATTGGAACATCTGTAAAGCGGAGTGTTACACGTATAGTTAAAAGTGCCAGTGCTGTTATACTGAATATCAGCGCTCATGGAATGCCTCTTGTCCAGTAAAATTACTTGGTCAGAACTAACTGTTGTATAAAGTACAATTTGAACGTAAAATGCTTCTCACGGCAAATATTGATATATGCGATTTAGATTAATTAATTACAAAGCATGTAATTAATTAGATTAATTTTTAAATCGCTTGACAGTCCTAATTTATATGTAATATATTCATTGTCATGCTTCAAGTGGGACCCATCCCAATCAATGATCAAGGCTGCAAAATCAGCCACCAGCACTTACAACAGAGCACATGAGAATTTGTGAACCTGTTTCTGTTAAACTTTCTGGTTGTGGGTTTTAGGACAGTCAACCTCAAAAAGAAATGCGATTTGAACTTTCCATGTTGTCAATACATTTAAGGAAATACTGTTCAGTTGTCAAATGTTTTGACACTCTCAATACATGTAAGGGAACACTGTACACGTCTTGTGATGCAAGGTTTTTGTTTTTTTTTGTTATGGCTGAGCACATCACAGTCTCACTCCAAGCTGAACTCAAAGGTTGGCAGCCCTGGTTAAGAAGCTGACAGAAAAACTGGAATTGTGCTAATATAGCACCTGTTGACATTTTCACATTTAAAATCAAATGTCTCACTCATGGGCTCCCGCGATTTATGTTCGTATGCTGTAAAAGGTAGATTGTCTATGTAATATATAACGTAACAGTGATCCCATTTTGGGATATTAATATTTGGGATATAAATATTTCTTTTGAAAACCAAAGAGCATTGTGTTAGGGGAAGGAAAGGCACGGACGGAGTCACTGACACTCAAGCTTCTGGGGTTGACTGGCTGAGTAGTTATATTTTCTTTCTCGTAAACCAGGCGGCATAGTGGTTAAGGAGCAGGACTCGTGACCGAAAGGTTACCGGTTCAATCCCCGCTGGCAACACTGCTGCTGTACCCTTGGGCAAGGTACTTAACCCACAATTGCTTCAGCAAATATCCAGCTGTATAAATGGGTAACATTGTAAAGAACGGTAACCTATGTAAGTCGCTTTGGATAAAAGCGTCTGCTAAATGAATAAATGTAAATGTAAACCTCGATTTAACTGCTTGTCGTTGACTAACGTTATTTCTACAAGTAAGTGCTAAGCAACGTTGAAACATTTAGAATGGATGTATTGTAGAATAGTGACATAGAATATAAAATAAATGTGAATTTATTTTACATTTTTCCTATTCGAACTATGCTTGGCTTTCATTGCTACATCAGTACAGTTATATTGCCATTTGAATAGATCTTTGTTGTTTAAAACGTTCGTTAAAATACAGTACGTTCATATCAGATCGCGGCTTTTACTCTCAATGGTGTTACAGCTGAATAGCAAGAGTTTTCGATGTCTCTTGCTCTGACGGTAGGGCAGCGTTTCCCAACCCTCTCCTGGAGGACCTCTTGTCCTGCATGTTTTAGATCTCTCCCTGCTCCAACACAGCTGATTCAAATGATAAGTTTGTTATTAAGCAGCTTCAGGAGTTCATAACGAGTTGATCATTTGAATCAGCTGTGTTGGAGCAGGGAGAGATCTAAAACATGCAGGACAAGGGGTACTCCATGAGAGGTTTAGCATGTGGTAGCATGTGGCCAACTAGCTGAGTCAGTCAAAGAGTAGACAGCACAACAGTAAATCTAATGTCTCGTAAGGCATGCTGAGTGGTATGTGGTATATCTAGGCTATCTAGTTTCAGAGCCAGCTAGCCACCTACTTCCGTTTTCTTTGTACGCAGCTTAATTTGCTAGACCAACTGTATTTTACTTCTCCATGCTAGGATAACATTGACCGTGTAACACTGCAGTCAAAAGCAAGGGATGAATGATTTAGACGATGTCGTGAGCTCTGTAGTGTCGTTTGAATATTAAAAGGAAAGTATGTAATACCATGTTGAGGACGTTGCGTGCTTGTGTTTAGTTTGGGTGCTAAACAGTTGCCAAGACACGCTGTTAACGCCAGCTGCTACATTGTTGAACACAGGGTCTCTGAAGGCTGCACACTGATCCAAAGATACATTGAAGTTTAACATCAAATGTCAGAGTCATGAGCTCCCGCGACTTTTGTTCGTATATTATAAAAGGTAGATTGTGTATGTAAGATATTACGTGACAGCAATCCCAGTTTTTGAGTGAATGTAATCCAGATATTTGAAATTTTTATTATTTTGAAAACCAAATGAAATGCTATTATGTGAATAAATGCCGCACAACAATTTACGGCTTGAAACTGCACACTGATATTTGTCTGTTCCACATGCAGACAACTCGATTGAACTTTCAGATCCGTGACTAACAGTCGTTGGAGGGTGTGTGTTAGCACAGGAAGGCGGCTACCACTTGGTAAAATTTGAGCTCTTCCGTGTGTACAGCTCATATTGACGAAAGGTGCGTGCTGTAGTTGGAGCGAGAGTGGCCTGAGGCCGCTGGTCACAAAACATCTCAAAACTATAAAAAAAGAAAAAAATGAAGTTTTTGGTCCTCGTGCTTTTGGGGATTCATGAGGTGTCTTGTGGTAAGTCTTTGCAACTTAAAATGAATTTCAGTCGTCTGAAAGGTAGCTAGCCTAGTTACAATAAGGAAGAGGAAATGGGTGAAATGTATTTTCTTTTAAATAAAACTTAAAAATAAAGCTTTTGGAAACTACATTTATTACAGACTACCCTATAATTCTACCAGCAACGGCGTTCTGTTAGGAAATGTAAAGTAACATTGTTTAACGTAATCCTTCTGGAGTGACGCCTCGATTTAAGCGCTGTCTGTAGCGAACCTAATTTCTACAAATAAGCGTTTAAGCAACATCAAAATATCGGGTAAATTCCTTAAAATACAATACGTTGATATCGGCGCGCGACTTTTATTCCGAAGAGCAAGAGGCTTTTTCTTTTCGAAATCTCTCGCTACGACTCGAGGGTGTTTACGGTTAGGGTTTTTTACGCATTCATCGGAAAGGCATTTTCAATTTTTAGTTTCGTTTATCAACCTCTGCAGGTGCTTTTTTCCCAGAGTTAAATGACGCGGGCTTTTCTGCGTCGTCATTGGCTGAGAGCAGTTCCAATCCTCCAATCACTTTATTGCTCCTCTCAGACCCGAAAGAGTGATTAATTGAAAGAGGATGGATAAAGGCCGTTTAATCTTCTGAAATAGACCGACATTTTACTACGTTTTCGATGTACGGCTTTCTAATATTTATCTTCATTTTAACTAATGTACTGGAAAAGTTAATTTCGGGAAGAAGAACCTTTCAAAATCTTTGACACTTGCTCTGTAATAAGATTTGAACTGTTTTATACTTAAATATTTCTGAAAGTGAAAGGTTAAACGTTATGTCTTTATTACCAGTGTTTTTAGATGGATGCTTTATAACACATTTTATGTGGTATTCTGTACACTTAACCTTGTTCTTGCTGCTGGTATGAGATTCACTCATTCACGCATCTACCCATGACGGGTTTGTAAGCCATTCTTGATAAGAACATTCACCAAATCCTTAATAATCATGATAATTATTGTTATAATCATTTAAAACAAGTGTTTATATCTTATGTCAACGTCGGGATATTGGACTTATATGTGTTAGAAGCTTAATGTTAAGTTGGCGTTAACAAGTTGGGTAGAAAAGGAGTAAAAAAAATAAACGGAAAAGAATCTGTTTTTACTGGTTGATTGTGTTTATGATTACATCAGAGTAAAATGGTTTCTCCCAGCTGAAGCTGAGTTCTGTGTGTCTCCCCATCAGGAACTCACTCCCTGCAGTACACATACACTGGAGCTCATGGAATTGCAGAGTTCCCAGAGTTCATTGCTACAGGAGTGGTGGATGACTTCCCCATCATGCATTATGACAGTGAGAGAAGGAGCACTGAGCCCAGACAGGAATGGATGGAAAGAAACCTGGAGACAGAGTACTGGGAGAGTGAAACTGCCACCAGTCAGAACCAAGAGGAGCTGGTGAAAAGAGATGTGAAAATAGCCATGGGGCGCTACAACCATAGTGATGGTGAGGAGAAATACCGTTACATACTTCTCACACAGAGTTAAAGCTGCCTCCTGTGTACTCAGACAAATGGGAATCTCAAGCCCACTGTCTGTAATTAAGGAGGGAACGCTGTACTGAATAGATATCCTGGGAACCTTGCTTGACATAACATTGAATGAACTGAATAAACCGCTTAAAAATTAAACAAACTGTTGTGTCTTTAAACCTGACCACAGTTTGACGGCTTATGTGATACAATTTGTGTTACTTAAGTACAGTAAAATATTGTACCATGTTTTATTTTGCTCTGCAGGTGGACACACTATACAGCTAATGTACGGCTGTGAGTTGGATGATGATGGCAGAACCAGAGGCTTTATGCGGTACGGATACGATGGAGAAGATCACATCAGTCTTGACCTCGAAACCATGACCTGGACAGCTGGCCAATCACAGGCTGTTATCACTAAGCAGCAGTGGGACAATGACAGAGCCAGGAATGTATATCTGAGTCATTACTTTACCCAGGAGTGCATCGAATGGCTGAAGAAGTTTGTTGGATTTGGGAGGAGCTCTCTGGAGAGAAAAGGTAAGGCGGTGACACAAACCTGCACATGAATCAGCAGGTTATGGTTTATATTTCTGTTTCTTTGCTACTGTAAAGTACCTCCTCTAGTGTGGGTGACCTGTGTGTTTATTGGCATGTGTCTGACTTTGCATTTATGGTGGCATACTATTTTTAATCAGTGCATCAGGTGCAATAATGAATGCATTATGATAAATTTAATGCAACATTTGCATAAATGTGGTTTGCTGAAGCTCTTCCCTTCTCTCTCTATCTCCCTTTCATTCCAGTTCCTCCAGAGGTGTCCGTGTTCCAGAAGGACTCTCAGGTGACCTGTCATGTGACCGGGTTCTTCCCCAGTAGAGTGCAGGTGTCCTGGCAGAGAGATGGAGAGGCGGTGTATGAGGGTGTGGGGCACGTGGAGATCCTGCCCAATGAGGATGGGACGTTCCAGACGAGGCGCACCCTGGAGGTGTCACCTGAAGAGCTGCAGGGTCACCTGTACACCTGCAGGGTGGCACACAGCAGCCTGGAGGAGACGGTCTCCAAAAGGATCTACTGGGAGCCAAACCCAAGACCTCCTGGTAAGAATATATTTCTAAAGAAAGCGTTTACTGTGTTGGAGCTCTCCATCCTAAGCCTATAGGAGAGTGATTCACCAGGTCTTGTAAAAAGACTTTAGCCATTCTCTAGTTACTGGTTTGGATGATGTAATGCTGTATTTTTTACTTTATTACACAGGGGGACAGTGGAGGGCGCATTTATTTATTTCATTTTTGTGAGGTGATGTATTTATTTGTGAACTGTCTGTGAGCATGTACTGGTTTAATGTGAATTCTCTTAAATTTAGCTCCGCCCCCAGTTATCATCATTGGCTGTGTAGTGGCAGTTGTGCTGCTCTTCCTCATTGGATTCATCGTGTGGAAGAAGAAGAAAGATGCAGGTGAGAGAGAGGAGCAGTGAATCCACACTGAATCCTGGCTGCTTTAGCAGAATGTGTTTTATGATGTGCAGCAGATACTGTTTTACAATGACTGACAGTGTGATTCAGATGAAACGGCTCACTGTTACACACAAACACTTGCATGCACTTTTCTAACTCAGTGTCTGTCTTTATTTCAGGATATGGGAAGACCAGCAGTGAGTATATCTATCATAGTCTTATTACCATGGAAGCTGAGTGGCCTCACAGAACAGCAGGTCTTCAGAGAGTTATATTGTGAAATTTGAGCAAGGATTTTTTTTTCCTGTTTTTGTTCATAATTAGTTGTGAACCCTATATTACATTTTGATATTTGATGTTATAGATGTGAGAATGGACTAAGACTGTGAAAAAACATATACTAGCATGCATGTATATACACACACATACATACACGAGCAGCCTCCATTGTCATATTTCTGAAAAGTGCTAATGTGAGCCATAATGTTGGTGTATGAGAGACACAGCGCCTGTATTCCGATGTGTAACTTTGTTTTTTAATTGTTTCATTTTAGCCTCTGACACTGATTCAGAAAACTCAAGCAACCTTGCCCCAAAAGCATGAGAGAAACCACTCACCCTAATGTCATAGTAAGTGTGACGGAGTGCCGTCACTACAGTTGAGTATGTGCTTTGACTGCCATACCAACGAGCCTGGCTGTTTGGTGTCGCGGTCAGAGTCGCATGTTTGGTACCCCGTAGACCCGGGTTCAAGGCCGGGTGGGGTGACTGCTCTCGCCCTTCGCTACAGTAAGAAAAAAGCATTTGCCCAGTCTTCCCTGAAGGTGAAATCATGAAAGATGTTGTCATGTCTACAGTCATTGTGGAAATTGTGAATACATAATGTCAAGGTGAAATTTAAATGGAAAAATTATCTGCAAAAAAAAAAAACTGATTAAAATTAGTGAAGGGATTATAAAGAAGAAAGGAAAAGAAATAATTAGCAACGACAAATGTAAGTTCACGTTAAATTCAAGAGCACTGTGCCTTAGTACTGTAGGTACAGTGCCATCCACAGATAGTTTCGTTCATTTTATTCAACTTTTACGGACAGTAACACATAAATCGCTTTTAATGTGAAACGCGATCTCACTGGAAGTGATGTCGCAGTTTTACGACCTCTCACCCAACCAAGGACCACTGAAGTAAACAGGAAATGCCCCCCGCAGCGATGCCACTAAAAAAACCGGGTGCATTCCTTTGTTCCTTCTCTTGCTCCCCACACGTCTGAAGAAGACGGACTTAAGCCCTTCTGTCTTGCTCCATACGTCTGAAGACGACGGACGAATCTCTCTTGTGCCAGATGTCTGAACAAGACACGGAAAGCGTATATATCTGCACATAAGTGTAAATACGTGCATATGTTTCACTCATTGTACATATGACACGCGTGCCTTTTTTGATGAACTATTGAACTATTTAGATGTTATATCTCAAATGCATTATTTTTCCAAGGTTGTGTGTTGTAATGTTACACGTGGAATGAATGTCGCCTACCTCTGCTGATCAGAATTCTAGAAATACCTTCACTTTTTAGTTGAATCATCAGTGTTATTTGTTTAGCTAGCTAAGTAGACAATATTGTGATTTGATTAACTATTGATGTGGTAATTTCGATTATAATTATTAATTGAAGTTCCAAATGTTCCATGTGTTTGATTTAATTATTCCTTATAGTTGGTGCCCTACGTAAGGAAGATTAGTCTTCCTCACATGGAGCACCAATTATGTAAGGGATGTTAATCGTAGGCTTGGTCTCCTACAGTACTGAACGGGTTTAGCCATCTCCAGCTTCCGTACGTTTCGGTAGAACACATAATTCAGTGTTCACCCTAACATTTTACTCCAAACTGATCTTTATTCCATACTGATGTTTCCTCCTCATCCCTTCTTGGTCACCTAATTGTCCCTGCTTAGAAGGGTTGCTCATCTCGATCAGTTTCCTTTCTACTCTGACTGACTCCCAAGTGGAGGAATGAGCTTCCAATCAGGGAGTGTGTCTGATACACACTGAAAACCCACATATTCTATTTGGTTCCCCAAATTCTTACTCCTCTCCCTTTAATATTGCAGTAAAAGCTTGTGATTATATATACATTATGTAAATACACACACACTTCCTCTTGATTTTATTATTGCTTGTTCTGATTTTATTTATTATTATTACCACCGAACTGGACCTGAGTACCTTATTTTGTTCCCTGTCATGTACTGGAATGTCCTGGAATGACAAAAATATCCTTATCCTTATCCTCTCTGTCAGATTACCAGGGATGGGTGTGTGTGTGTGTGTGTGTGTGTGTGTGTGTGTGTGTGTGTGTGTGTGTGTGTGTGTGTGTGTGTGTGTGGGGGGTTTAATTTCTGTAAACAGGTTTGGTGTACAAATTATTTGGTCATGTGTCATGCAAATACTAATGTAAAATGTTATTGACGTTGATTTGTGTATTTTAAATCTTGAGAGGTTTGAATGTGCCATACCTGACAAGCTGTTGTGGTTTCCATTGTAAAACAGAAATTTCAAGATACATTTTTTCCCAGAGTTACTGAGGAAAAAGGAAAAATGGCAGTCTCTAACTGTGGCCATCCTTGTTTGCTACTGTACTTCTCTGGTGCTGTGGCCTGTAAAGAAATTATCAAAGGCTGTGGTCTTAAGAAGATACCACTCTGATGAAGACTTATGCAGAAATGCCTTTGTGTTTTTATCTTTGAGATTTAAAAAAGGGCAGAGAGTTGCTGGACTTTATTGTTAGCTGCAGATTCTGTGTGTAAGTTCATGCACCTGTTTGAGCTGGCAGGGCAGTGATCAATGTGTTCCATTCTAGTAAAAAAAAAAACCACCAACAGGGGGCGACAGCAGTGTCAACGTGAGTCATATGAGAATGAGTCCGACAGGGTAGGTGAGTCACCTTCACATTGTCATTATTGTCCTGTTTTAGTGTTGCTGTTTGGCTATGAGCTTGTACCCCTGTCAGTCAGAGGAAAATGATTCTTATCTTGATGTCCTGCCATGGTGGACTTCAAAAGCAAGGAGAAACAGAACAAGTAATACCTGATCCTGCACAATGGTAGAAGCATACCATTACACACCATTGTTTTGATGGCCTATTAATAACCTTTAGTAAGTTGTATTTTTGTAATTTTGTTTTTCATGTGAAAGAAGCTATTTTGAATTTTTGTGTGATCTGCAATATTTCTTAATTGATATGTTAAAACCACAAAGAGGACTATGTTGACATTTTGAATAAATTTTATTAAACACACTTGACATCACACATCACTTAAAACTTAAATTACTAAAATACCTTGAAACTAACAGATAAAATAGAAAATGTTTTTGCTTTTTAATGTTTTTTCCTTTGACCTAATTTCACAGTGTTAGGAGACAATGATGCTTAAAAAGCATGTTGACAGTTGCATAGTGAAAACAATATAATGTTCTTGCTTCAGGAAGAGGCGACATGTATTCCTGTTTTCACAACTTTGTTAAATTTTTCAACTCGAGTCTCCAGAGTCCTTCTACATACCAGCATTCACAGTATCGGGGTTAAGTAAAACACTATTTCCAAAATGCAGACATTAATGAATGTTGTTACATACAGATGAATAAGATAAGAGCTACCTGGATCGTGCAAAAAGTGACTGGGTTTCTTACTTGTGGACAAGTGCCACAGAACCATTGCTTTCCCCACCACCTCTTCTACATACATGGCTACATACAGGTGGCTTAATTTCACACTGTACTCTGCTACCTGGCCTCAGCCTCCCAGTGATGCTGGAGGTGTAACAGCACACGGAGGTCACTCTGATGCAAGGCGAGTTAAAACCGGTCACAACGAGAGCGAGTACTATCAGCCCTTACGATAATTATCTACTGTTTCCTAGCAATCACAGCAGCCAACACTCTTTTGCTTGAAAAGTTTGTCAGTCAGTTCCCTACCACTACTCTCATGTCTGTCACTGATTGTTCTGAAAGCACGTTAGCATTGAAATGCAGTAAAACGAAGCGCTCTGACAGGGATTCAAATGACAGCAATCACCGTCATCCAGGAGCCTCAGGACAGGTAAATGGACTCGTCTGTCTCCAGGGGCACCTGAGAGCATGGGGGTGGGGGCGGCTGAGGCAGCGACAGTCCCGTGTCCATGACGCTTGTCCTGCACGGCACCCCGTCTCCCTGCTCCTGGCAGGGGGGCGTCCGGGACACCTGGAACTCCACCTCGAAGCTGCCCTGCGCCTCCCCGGGCTCCCGGCACACCAGCAGCTGGTACTCCCCAAACCGGAGCAGGGCTTTAGCGGGAAGCTCCGCCCACTGCAGGTAGTCCAGCTCGGCGCCGTTGACCGCCACGCGGGCCTTCTGGCTCAGGTTCTGCACCTGGAAGAGCAGCTCGGAGCTGTGGGGCGAGCGGAAGGCCTGCAGGGCCAGCTGCTTGCGCGACACGCGCGGGTCGGCCAGGGCGAAGGTGCAGGCCTTGTTGTCGCGGCCCAGCCTCAGGGGGTCCTCGGCCGGCTGCTTCCACCGCTGGCCCACTGGCAGCAGCTGGTAGAGGGGTCTGGAGTACTGCTGCGGGTGGTAGAGCTGAATGTACAGGCAGGTCAGCAGCTCCTCTGTCTCTGCAGTCTGAGAGGAATCCATGCTGCGGTTTCCCTTCCCCTTTCCTCGAACAGTTTCACTGAGAGGAGAGAGGGACAGAGAGAGGGAGAGAGAGAGAAGGAGAGAGAGAGGGAGGGGGAGAGAGGGAGAGAAAGAGGGAGGGAGGGAGAGGCAGGGAGCGTTAGAGGACAGAGATCAGTCGGGTTCTAGGTGCGCACTTTCTTCTATATCACTCTGGGGCTGTTTATAATTATACATTGACATTAATTCTTGCTGAGGTTTTTTATTACTGTAGTCTGAAACTTCAGTATGGAACTAGTTATTGTAGCACTGGGTGATGTATTGGGTGACCAGACGCGGTCATTCGCTTTCTGAGAGGGAGAGGGAGGATGTAAAAGAGCATTAGAGACAGAGAGCGACTGAGTGAGAGAGGAGGAAAAAGAAGTGCCTTTGTCGCTGGTCTGGGAGGTGCCAAAGGGGAATGGCAAGTGAGACGACTCTCTACCAAACACATCCTTTAACTGTGAAATCACCAGCATCAGATTGGGAATGAAATCACCCTCACAGACAGCCACACAGCGGCCCAGCACAAAGCACAGTCACACAGCACAGTGGGGAACTGAACCAGCAACCTTCTGGTTTTGAGCCCTACTCCTTGCCACTATACGATACTGCTACCCTAGGCAGTGCAGTGGAGTGGTAAGGAAGCTAAGGCCGATTACTTTCTCTTTCTGTCCTGACACACCACACAGCCTCTGAGTGGTCTGCCTGCACACTGGCACACAGCAGTCTGTCATGTGCTCCTCTTCCTGTAAACTTCACCCTATTTACTGTAATCCACCAGGGCCCTCCTGACTGTGAGGAAAGCAGTTTGCTCTGAATGAAGATGAGAACCCGCCCCCCACCCACACACACACACGCACACACACATACACACACACACCCATATGGTACTTTCCATGAAAATCATTTGAAACATCTCTGTTTTTGTACTATCGGTTCCTTTTACAAGAAAAGCAATGTGTATAAGTTGCATCATGATCCCTTCATGCTGGTATGCATGTGTGTGGGCGTGTGTGTGTGCGCGCGCGTGGGTGTGTGCATGTGTGGGAAGTATCTGGGTGTGTATACTAGCACATCATGGCACTTGCATGCAGCTAAAGCATTTTAATAATAATATTAGTAATGATGGTAGTGACGATATTGAATTGCATTTACAGCACCTGTGATGGATCTCAACGCAAAGGACAGGAAGTTTTTTCTTAGCACCCGCAATGTGTGGCACGCCGCTGGTTTTCATACCTTCTTTGGGGCACTAGGTGACACCTGATCCCATTTTGCAGATTTAGAATTAATGCCGGTCTTAAAGCAGGTGTTGGGTTACTAATACCTGCTCTTAAAGACCGGTGTTAGATTACTAATTTTCAATGTGCTATTTTCTATCGCTCAGCAATCACTTCCCTGCTGCAATGTGAATTTCTTATCGCCGTTCTTAAAAATGTTTTTTTTTTGCATGCCACACATTTTTTAAATTCTCAGCACACTTTCATTTTGCTGCTGTCAATTGTCTCACGTTTGGTCTGTTTTTTTGTTTGTTTTTTGTAAATATGTTCTGAATGTTATGGTTTACACTGATCAAAGATGAACATGATGATGAGTTTCAATCATCAGTCACATACCACAGCTGCTGCAAACCGCGTGGCTATCCAGTTCCAACAGGAATCGGGAATTGGTGATGCAGTGATGCAGTGATGCAAAAATCTATACATTTGTAACTGGCGCATAACCTCCATCCCTACATACTATTATAATGTAATATAGCTCTACCACATAATAATAATAATAATAATAATAATAATAATAATAATAATAATGATAATAATAATAATAATAATAATAATAATAATAATAATAATAAATTTGTAGTAGTAGTAGTAGTAGTTGTTGTGTATGCATGTATTAAAATAATAATAAAAATGGTGTTATAAGTATCAATCTCAACAGTCATCCCTCCCAAGTTGCCACAGAAAAGCAGAAATAAGCATAAACTCAACAAGAGTGTCTCTCCGGCGTTATAGACGAGGACAGGACTAAGCGGGAAAGACCCTCTTTCTAAAATGCACCGAAATGATGAAACCGGTTGCAGCGGACCTGCGACTGCCACCCTAGTGATGCAAGAAATCGTTCGTTCACTTTGAGAACAAGTAATGAAAAGATCTTACCGCTCGTTTGTAAGGTCGTGCGGGCCGTTTCAAAATAATAGCCTGCCCAAGGAAGAATGCGTTTCAGAAATAAGTTTCGCAGAATGGAGAGAAAGCGAGAAGACTGTGATTCTATAGCATACAGCAGAAAGGTGTCCCGTGTTCATATGATCGTGGCGCTGGTCGAATGAAGTTTTACGAGGCGGCATTGAGCCACATTTGCAATAACAGGAAGCGGGGAGGGGGGACGAAGCAGGGAGGGGGGAACGGCACCTCCCATAGGACGACACGCGCGGGGAGCAGCAGTGAAATTTTACACCGTCTTTAGGGCGGAACTGCGGAGTTGAGCAACCACCACTTGTAGCTGATTTTAAATAATTTCTTCACTTTTGTATTGAATTTTAGTTTCCCCTTTTACCCACGAGATCTTAGGCAAAACTGTGTAACAAACACGTTGAAACAACAGCGGGTCCAAAACTGCGTGTTAGCTTTAGTCAGAGAAAAGAGTAAGAGGATGCGCTGATGTTCTCAACTCTGGTGTTATTCAGTAACAACACGGATATCAAGAATTAAAAGAATATATCCCTCTGTGTAAGTATAAACTTATTTTCAAACTAATTCGCAGATTATATGCCCATTCTGGCCCCTAAGGGGTAGAGTGTCTGGAAGGGGTGCCACCGTGGATTTCCCACATGGGATGGAACCGATGGGGATTTTTTTTTCACACAGTTCTACCCATCAGGGTCGCCAGATTTTCTCCACATGTATAGCCCAATCATTGCCAAATTCCAATGAAATCCACTAAAAACAAGCCCCAAAAAGGAATTACATTACACATTCACTCCCACTCCTGCTTGTTTCTAAATGAACAGAATACATGTCAGTCAGTTTGTTTTGATATGATCCAGCTGTCTAAGTGGATAACATGTAAAAAATTGTAACCTATGTAAATAGCTCTGGATAAGAGCATCTTCTGAATGCCAATAATGTAATGTAATGTATGAGATGACAGATTAACATACGTTAAATGGGGAGTCAGGGTTAAGTGCTGATCTGAAGTCAGTTTTGCATTTTTATGCAATGTTTCAGGTTAGAGCTCTACACGGCAGCCAGGCGGTTCTGCTCAGTCTCTTCAGGATACCTGGCTCTGTCCTCCTCTCGTACCCTGGCATCCCTGTTTTGGCCCCTGTGTGGTGGAACAAGCTTCCTGTTGTGGTCAGAACACTTCCGACGACACCTCTGCCATCCTACTTAAGCATGATCTTTCTTTCTCTGTAAACATATATGAGGAAGTGTACTTCAGGGTGACATGTAATTATATATGTGGAGGTTTACTTCAGGGTACAGTATGTGTTAGCATTGTATTTGGAATGACATGGCCCCTGTGTTGTGTGTATTGTGTTGCACTTGTATGTTGGTCTAGGTGCGCACTTGCAATCTCAGCACTGTGTTTAGCACTAACACTTGTTCATATGTGGTTTGTGGTTTCCTGTTTGTGCAACAAGCTGTTATTGAAAAGGTGGGTTTCAACCTTTGCATGAGAAAGAGTTTGATTCAAAAACATGTACCACCCCTATTTTATATGCTCAATTCATGCTAATCGCTGTGTCGTGGGATGACCGAGAGGCAATAATAAAAAAAACTGATGAGGTCAAAAAGGTTTGATGAGGTGATGGTGGTTTATTTCACCCAAGCCGTGACTGGTGAAAGTGACAACAAATAATACTAATTTAACAATAATGAAAAAGAAAAAAACAAACAAAGAATAACACAAACAAACAAAATGCAAACAATAATTGCTTAAGCAGGCCAAAAGAGAACACATCAATTAACCTGTGATTCTCACTCCACTCTTACTCTTCCCCCTCCCCCGCTGACTGAGAGTTGCTCTTATAAAGGCAATCAGCCATCTTGGATTAAACTAATCAGAACATAAATCAATTAACTCAACAAAAGTCATAATACAATAAATACTGGCATACAAATATTACTCTATCACATCTAAAATGTTTCCCGGATACTTTCACTCCTTACCAACCAATACAATTAAATTATAAAAGATTAGTCAGCCATCACCGGAAACTCCCCCATTGTCACCTCCCATGTTGGTCAGCCCCATTTGTCTGCTCTCCCCCCAAACCTACAAGTCCCATCAGCCCCCAGCCCTCAGGTCCTTTGGCTGATGGAGTCACAGGTAGGCCCTGTTTCCCCCCCAAACCACAAACATTACTTCAACTGAAAATAGCTTGACAGAAAAAATTGATATTAGAAATGCTTAAACATTCAGTTGGCCACCCTGCATGTTAAAACATTCCAACTGTCCTTTGTGTCTATGAAACATATTTTGAACAAAAGAGGGAAGAGCCAATGAAATGTGCTACAGACCTTAATTTAACTGCAATCTTCTGCCTTGACACTGGAGAACAGACACATATTTAATATATGTGCAACAACTGTTAACAGTTACTGTTGAAGGTTTGAAATTACACAATACTGCCATGAAAAGTGTCAGGCTAGTTATTCTAAATCACTTATTTCAAGGATCAAATGCAGCAGGGGATGGCAGTGTAGCATAGTGGCAAGGAGCAGGGCTCCTAACCAAAAGCTTGATGGTTCAATTCCCCACTGGGGCACTGCTGTTGTACCCTTTGGCAAGGTACTCAGTCAGTAAATATCCAGCTGTACAAGGGGATAACATGTAAAACTTGTAACCTACATAAGTTCCCCTGGATAAGAGTGTTTGCTAAATAACAATGTACTGTAAAAGGATGGTATGTCACTGATTTATCAAGACATATACACTAGTTAAATTAAATAAACTAAGACTAAAAAGTCGCGCACTAGGAAGACACTACGGGACCCAGTCCGAAACCGTAGCCTGCAGGCTCATTAATATTAATATAAAATGTATGGACACTTTTATCGGACGGAGTTATTGCGGTTCACCGGGCAAAGGTCTGTGATAGTCTAGCTGGTAACGTTGCTTCTGAGCCTGCGGTTGTTTGTGATATCCTACTAGAAAGATTGTGGTTGCTGAGGGTATCTTGTGGTTATCGATTAATTTGTATGGCGGCCTTGTTGCGATAGTTTGTTGTAGTTAATGCTGTCTGCTGTCCATCCCCTATGAAACGTCTTAAGTCATGGAATTTCCCGGCTGCGACCACTAGTTAGTCAAACACGAGTTTCCAAAATCTTGAGTGCAACATTTTAATGTAGCTCTAAATTTATATAGTGACCTGTTTTGGGGCTTTAGAGCCTTTTATTATTATTCTTGTGACGGGAATTTCCCCGTTGGAAATTCCGAAAAAGTTATTGTCAAACAAACGCTCCCATAGGCGTCAATCAGATGTGACGTCATCTTGCAAGTCCTGCCCAACCAGGAATTGAGAAGTTACTTCTGGAGGAAGCTGACGGCGATCGCCGGCTTTCACCATAAATAATATACCACCTCAGCACATCGAAATATTCGTGTAACTCGGTTTATTAAAAATTTGTCAATCAGTTCTAGCCCGTGGTGCGTAACAAAACACCGTCTTCTTCCTGCAGGTCGGTTAGCGCCTCTGAAACAGGAAGAAAGGACGCCAGGGAAAGCGTTAGCTCTAGTATCAAAGTGGCTACCTTATTTTCGAGGTATCGGTAAAACGTAAACGTTCAGATTCCCGAACAACTGAGGATTCAAACATTTTTTTCTGGTCTGTCTTACTGGTAAAGAGTGAGTATCAAGCAATTGCAATGATTTAGTTCGGTAACGTTTAAGTGAAGGCTGGCTGTATGGTTCACAAACTCCTTGTATACAGCAGTCAGAGTTTAAATGGACATTTTACGTAGGTGCAGTCTCTGTTAAACTTTCTCAGATCTTTCCCCACCAGTAGAGTAATTAAAAGTAGCCCTTGTTCGAACACTGTTCAGGTTTGTATAGAAAAAAGTTAATATAACTAGTTAATTGCGAATGTACGCGAATGGGTATATGTGGTGTGTAGTTTATAATAAAGGAAAATATTAAATTACAATAAAATACGGAAATAATTCGTTGTGTAAGAATTGCATAATATAGAGACAACACATAAGATCAAATAATATATTCTCTGCAACAAAAACGTCTTGGCTTTGCAGTCGATGTTATCTGAACCATTACGAATTTTGACGGAGCTGAAAACCCAAAACCCAGTTTTAAAGTTCCATTTCATTAACAATCTCTTATCTGTAACACATTCCCTTATAGGTAGAGGGAGTTCACCGTCAGTGAAACCATGTTATGCTTATGATTCGTGTTACCAAGGACACCAGGGAGATGCCACACTTAACCCATGGGGTATAAAGCTAAAATCCAGTGTAAATGCTTTAATACTCATTCTGTGCCTATGAATACGTTTGTCTCTTTTTTTTTTTTTTTTTTACCAATAATAAAAGTAGGATGCATGATGTGTTATTTCCTGAAGACTGTTTTTTATTGTGCCTCTGTTCAAAAGAGCCTTGTGTTGACTGGGTCTGTGGGCAGACTCCATATCCCAGAAGACCTTGCAACAGCATTCACCTGCAAGCCAAGGGGAAAAACGGTCTCAGGAGGAGAGGGAGGCAGACTGGGATGAAGAGAAAGCTTACGCAGGAAGAAGTGCGTAGCTCACGTTTGAACCCAGAAGGGCCATGAATAACCAGGACGTGGTGGCGGTGTTGGAGGAGTGCCGGCAGACACTGGCAGCCGGACCTGTGGAACCCACCGGGGAAGCCAAGGACGAGTTCCACAGATGCAGAGGTGAGGGTCCCAGACAACCAGCAGGGGGCGCCAGTCTCCTCTTTTAAACAGGTGTAAATGAGTGGAAATGACATTTTTTTCACTCTGAGAGTGATTAATGCATGGAATAGCTTACTAGGGTTTGTAGTGAAACTGAGAATTTAAGACCAGGCAGTGTCACATACTGTCTAGACAGGCAGAATGACCAGCCTGGATGGAGAGAATGACCACTTTCTTAGGTATAATTTCGTAATTGGTCCAGTTATTTACTCGCTATGGAAATTATTTTTGAAAAAAAAATAACATTACATTACACTTTTACAAAATGATACAAGGCAGCGGCTGAGATTTTCATATAAATAGATCCTTTAGAGCTAATTGACTAAGTGGACCAACTAAGCGTAGAGAATTGGCTGGAATAAAAGCCAGCACTCACACCTGTCATCAGGGAACTGAACCTGATACTCCTAGTTTAGAGCAGGTCAGATAAAGCCTGTCTGCACTTGGCTGTCACCTCCTCTCTATGCTCTGACCTCTGACCTCTGACCTCCCAGCGGCCCTCTCTGCTGAACTGAGCACGCTCCTGCAGGAGGCTGTGGCCATGAAGTGGCCCTTCGTCCCAGAGAAATGGCAGTACAAGCACTCCGTCACCCCAGAGGACAGGACGAACCTGAAGGAGCTCATCAGCCAGGAGCTGCCCCAGCTTCTGGTAACGGTGCCCTCCAGAACGCCTGCATTCAGCCCTACAGCAGCCTTTAAAAAACATTATAAACCTGTTAATCATCCCTTAGCAAACCTTAAACAAGCCATTATGTTAATAAAGCCACAACCACATGACAGCAGCCCGGTGACACTGCCGCACACACCCGAGAGGATGTTTGCACAAAATGGCATCTTTCATTGTGTCTCACCATGAAGTTCATCTACACTCAAGGGGCCTGTTGTTGGATAAAACAGTCTGTTGGTATGAATGGTGAGGCTGCCGATTTGGCCTGTTGCTCATGCACCTCACTGAGCCCGTGAGTCAGTGCCAGACTTTCCCTAGTCCGCATACCTGTGTCTGAAAGCATCAGACACCTGAAGGCCCTGAGCTTCTGTGGCAGAGTATGCCTCTAACTCACCCCAATAAGAGCCAGTTGCTCCACATCTAAGCAGGAGAAAGATGAAGGACATCTTGGTTAAAGCTTTTTTGAAGTAAAAACAAAATACAGTTGTTCGTGGGTCAATATTGTTTATTTGTAGGATGTGCATTTTGAGTAATTAGACATTTTATTGTTTCAAGATTAAATATTCAGGCGACCGACTCAAACCCTGCCTTATTCATCCCAGACACTGCATGCATCTCCAATGTTTCTGTGAAAGTGATGCCTCACTCACCGTCTCACGCAGGGACATCAGGGAAATAATCCTGTTACTTCATGTAGGTCCCTGAAAAAATAGGTCTGCGAAAATATTGTTAAAAAGACCATATCTGGGTTTCTCCTCATTTTGTAGATTCATTGACAACCGTTTGAGCACCGCTGCACATAATCGATTAGTAACCTCACAGAGGAGAGTGAACAGCTGAGGGATTCACTCAGCTAACTGCACACAGGATAACTCCATGGCCTCTCTTCTGTTTCTTCTTGCAGATGTTTCTGAGAGCGTCCCTATTGGCTGGGGAGCCCATGTGGGCGGTCTCTGCGGTCTTCCTCATGGACCGTTTCCTGTACTGGGCGGACGCCTCCGCCAGCCTGCTGCGGATCGCCAAGGCCCTGCACAAGCACTACCCGGCCACGCCCATCGCCCCCCAGCTGGTGATCCGGCAGGCCCGCGTCTCCCTCAACTCCGGTGAGGTGGTGTGACCGGGGGGGACAGTTTGGGTTTTAGGTGGGCCGGCTCAGTCTTATTTGGCAAGTACTGCCAACAGGGGCTGTCTCCATGGGGGCTGAAGTGTCACTGTCAGGAATAATGAATTTTAAGCACCTGTGGTTCAATGACACTGTAACACAGCTGCTGTCCTCTATGGTTCTTAGTCACTGTTGCACTCTGCTGCCACCTGCTGTTGAGTTGGTGTATGTATCACCAGCCTCCCTTAAACCTTACTTCATTATGTTACATTACATTGTTGTTATTAGCAGATGCTCTTATCCAGAACTTGACTGACTTACAGTAGATTACAATTGTATCCATTTCAACAGTAGATATTTACTAAGGCAACTGTGGGTATCTTGCCCAAGGGTATAACAGCAGTGTCCTGGCCAGGAATTGAACAAGCAACCTTTTGGTTATGAGCCCTGGTACATACCATTGAATTTCCAGCACATATTAGAAGTGTCACTGTAACGTTGCATGGATGTTTCATCTCTCCACAGGGAAACTTCAGAAGGCTGAGTACATTCTGAGTAGCCTGATCAACAACAGCGGAGCAACTGGTACGTCTCTCCTTAAAAGTGCACAGTGAGAACTTTGGGGAATTCTGCGACATCAGTCTAACTTCATCAGTCTGTTCATTCCCAGATAATCTTTGTGGAAGCAACACCAGGGCAGTCCCATTCTTTGCTCTTCCCCTCATATTGAGTAGTTATGGTTGTTTTTCCACTGTATTTTAGGGGCTTTCCAGGGCTAACTTCAGGATTCACTCCAAGTGTAGTTTGTAATGCGTTGCCCTTCAGAGGCATTTTTTGAATGGGGCATGGGTGAAGTAGGTTAACAGTAAACTAAATAGATTAAAATAATAGTGTTAAACACCAATTAGCAATAATAAGAGGTGCAAGAGGCTTAGATTGAATGCTAAGTAAAAATCCCTAAACAGATGTGTGTGTGTGTGTGTGTGTGTGTGTGTGTCTGTGCGCATGTGTGCGTGCGCGTGCGCGTGTGCGTGCGTGTCTGTGCGCGTGTGTGTGTTCCAGGGTGCTGGGTATACCATGCGGACAGTGACCGGACTCTGGTACAGGCTGTGAGTGTACAGGTGCGAGGACAGATACTGCAGAAACTGGGTAAGTTTTCTCCTGGCTGTTTGCCTCATGCGTGTGCGTCTGTTCTTCTCAGGCTTTGTGTTTAAGTTGCACGTTAGTGTGTCTTCTTTTTTTAGCTGTACATGTAAGTGGGGGTATATGTATGTGCATTTGTGTGTTGAAGTTGTGTGTGTGTGTTTCCTGACTGCGTGTCTAAGGAGTGTGGGTATTTTTTTTTTTCCTGGCTGTGTATATGTGTTTGTGTTCCTTTGCTCATTGAGGTGTGTATGTATATGAACTTCCTGGGTGCATGCCTAATTTGTGTGTATATGTGATCTCTTACTGTAGGTCTAAGTTGTGTGTGTATGATGTTTGATTGTGTGTCTAAAGTGTGTGTGCATATGATCCCTGGCTGTGTCAAAGCTGTGTGTGTGTGTGAGATCTCTGACTTTGTGTCTAAATTGTGTGTGTTCTGTAACAGGGCTGTGGATCGAGGCTGCTGAGCTGATCTGGGCCTCTCTGATTGGGTTTCACTCCCTCCCTGAACCTGACAAAAAGGTTTCAATATCCTTTCAATACTGCATAATTTCACAAACGATTAAAGTTCCCCGCACTCTAAATTATAATGAAAATCAAATGTATGACGGAAAGCCGTTACCAGCCAGGTTCCAGTGTCAGTCTGCAGAGAGGGTTGATGGAAATCCTAAAGCAAGCAGAAGATGCCATTACCTGTTTTACATGCTGTACAAGCTTAGCTGTTGGTTTTAAGAGTGATGTTGTGACTCTCAGTGTTTTGCATGTCTGTGTTATTGCAGGGCATTGGAACATCCCTGGGGCTGCTGGCCAACATTCTGGTGTCGATGAACGAAGATGATTTTCGGGCCTTCACCACTAGCCCCCACATCGACCTGGTGAGCAAGTGCCATGAGACTGATTACATTACGCTGCCTTACATCATTTAGCAGATGCTCTTACGCAGAGCAACTTCCAAATAAGTGCATCACTATGCTAAGAGTAGTTATCACGAAGTATTACAAGAGGTCAGTAAGATATTGAGTTAAGTGCTAAACTAGTGTAGAGTGCTTTTTTTAAATATAGAAAATAGGGATAAATAGGACAGTCAGAGATGAAGGTAGACTGGAGATACAGCCTGAAAAGATGAGTTTTCAGCTTCCTCTTGAATGCACCCAGGGAGTCTGATGTACGAATCTCAGCGGGAAACTCATTCCACCAGTGGTGGAGCAAGTCATGTGTGATGGGTGCTGTCTCTTCCTGTTGACATGAACTCTGTCACAATTAACACAACTCAGTGGAATTCAAGGCATATTGTGCAGTGATATGGCATCAGAAATCTCCTGTGGAACCTCACTCACTGAATCATCTTCATAAAGAAAACCCTGTCTCTCCCACACAAACACGGTATGATTTGAGTGACATGGGTTCGATCCCAGCAATGGTATCAGCTGTTGATGACCAGGAGTCCACAGAGGAGGGACAAATTGGCTTTGCTCTGCTGGGGATGGGGGTGGATCAGCTGGGCGGGGTTTCTGTGTATCACTGCTGTCAGGCACCCTCTGACTGTCAGGTGCCTCTGAATTGCTCAGATGTCATTGGTGGAGTAGCAGCTATACTCCAATGAGCAGCCACGTCTCTGTGGCGTGCTGTCCAATGAGCAGGCACGTCTCTGTGGCGCACTGTCCAATGAGTAGCCACGTCTCTGTGGCGCGCTGTGGCTTGTAGAGTGCTGTTGGCTGCATGCAAGTGCAATGGAGGATTGAATGTGTCTTGCCTCAGTACTCCAGCATGATTAACAGTGGTTGTCACAATGACATGAGTGCAAAACCCAAAGTAAAAACCTCATAATCACTGACAAGGAATGAAATATATAACATATTTGTGCGGGGACATTTTACGGTGTGCTTCTGAGAGGTGTAATATGCATGTGTGTCTTTATTTCCTTGCTCAGTGGTTCCTGAGAGAGAGAGGTCATCGGTTGCTGTCAGCGGCAGAGGCTGCCAAACTGGCTGTGGTGTACGGGCAGTACGCCTCTCTGTATGTGCTGACTCACGTGGTGAGTGGTCTGTTCTTACACTGGGGCGGGGTGGGGTGGGCCAGGAAGGGGCGGGGCAGGGTGGGGCACAGTGGGAGAGAGGTTCTGGCAGGGATCTGGACCATGCTGTGTGAAATAAGAGCATGAGTGGGAGTAGCCCTTTGATTACCTCCATCATCACCTGTCCTCTTTTCCCTCTTTAATTTTCTCTCACTCCCTTAGTGCCTCTTTTTTATTTCTCACTTCCTCCTCTTTCTTTCTCTCTTTCCTTCTATTTCTGTTTCTCATTGTGTTCTTATCTCTGTTTCCGCTTCCTCTCTGTGTCTTTTTCTGTCTTTCTCACTTTGTCTTCCCATCCTCTTTTTCCTCTCTCTCAGACTCACACTGTGTTTTATTACCTTCTCAGTGTGCAGTATCACCATTGCCAGATTACAAAGGATGTGACACAGGATGCACCAGCATATGACAGTGTAGGACACAGTAATGACAGGATGATGGGGGGATGGTTCTGTTTGCATTCTCTGTATTGTTTTCCGTACCTATAAGGTATAACCTATTTCTTTCACATAAAAAGGTCAATTGTAATCATAAAAGCACTCTGAAGTAACACTGAATTTTTCCCCAGCCTATATACAAATAGGGAGGACAGGGAAACCTCTCACCGTGTTTTAAATTCAGTAGTGAAACCAAGGTGTTTGGCAATGATAAAAGGCTGACTGTAGCGTCTGTCCCCCTCAGGTGACTCAGGGCAGCTGCCTGCTGTCCTACAGCTTCTCTTCGGCGTGTCCCGCGGCGGAGAGAGAGGGCTTCCTCAGCAAGGCGAGGCAGGCTTTCGAGATCGGCCTGCTGACCCGGCGCGAGGGCGAGGCAGTCAGCAGCACGCAGGAGCTGCACAGCTTCCTGAAGGCGGCGTACTCCCTGACCGTGGCCTGGTGGTGGCTGGGTCCCGCGGGGGGGCGGGTTCGGGAGGCCGGGAGGGCGTGCGGTGAGGCCCTGGCGAAGCTGTGTGCCTACAGCTCCGCGGACGGGCGGGAGAGGGACGCCCTCGCCGCCGACATCATGCACCTGGTGGGCGAGGTCAGGGCACTGCTGCGGGTCGAGCCCTTCCCCGCGTCCGACGAGCGGTCCTTCATCCCGGACGGCTACGCCCCCGCCGGGGAGGCCCCCGCCCGGCTCCCCCCGGGCCGCTTCGCCACGGCGATGGCCAGGTTTCAGCAGTACCACGCCTCCGTGTGCCAGGCCTCAGAGGCTTCCTGTGGGCGGAGCCCCCGCGGGAGCGGAGGTCAGGGGTCGCCGGGAGCCTGCATCACAGCCATGAGGACCGCCACGGAAACCCTGGGCACGGACTGCGCCACAGAGACCCGCCAGCCCCAAGGAACTCTGGGAAGAGGTCAGGGGAAGCACTCAGGTTCTCCTTTCAGTGCGGGGCTCGGGGAGAAAGGTCTTAACTCTCTCACGGGAGGGACAGCAGGAGAATCTGTTAACAGGTGCCGTCCGTCAGAGGATCTGGAGGGCAGGGGCCGAAACAGCAGCAGCAGCAGCAGCCACGTGGCCTCTGGATGTACAGGACTGAATGAAGGCAAACTGACAGGCAGGGGCGGAGAGGCAAAGAGGGCTTCCTCCAGCTCACTCAGTGACAGTCTGGGTTCACAGTCCTCGTGGCAGAAGATCTCTCCCTCTGATACAGGGTCTCCTCTGAGCAGCGATAAACACCCCGGTGTATTTGGAAAGCAGAGTTTAGAGCCGTGGGTGGACCTGCAGTGTCCTACAGAGATTAGTGACGAGGAGGAGGTTAATGGCGGAACCAGCAGGGCAGGCTGTGGGTCTGAAGGAGTGAGCAACGTGAGGGCTTTCTCCAGCTCTCTCAGCGACAGTTTGGGTTCGACCTCCTCCTGGCAGAAGATCTCTCACTGTGATACAGGGTCTCCTCTCAGCAGTGATAAAGACGTCAGCGATCCTGTCAGACAGAGAGAGGAGGCGTGGGTGGACCTGCAGTGTCCTACTGAGGATGGTGATGATGAGGAAGGTCAGGACATCCGCAGTGAGAATGCAAGCCGTGCTTTGGCAGCGGGTGAAGGGAAGAGGGTGGGAGGGTACGGGCAGGCACTGAGTGCATCCTCCAGGGACGGCGTGGGGGCTTCCTCCTGCAGGAATACTTCTTTCCCTGAAGTGGGAGGAGAGAGAGCCCTGAATCACACAGACGCCAGCTCTCCTGTGCAGGGGGGAAGGGTGGAGGGGGTGGACCTGCAGTGTCCAACAGAGCTTAGTGACGGGGACGAGTGGACCGACGGAACCAGCAGTCAGAGCTGTGGGTCTGCAGGAATGAGCAACATGAAGGCTGTCTCCAGCTCTCTGAGCGACAGTCTGGGTTCGAACAGCTCCTGGCAGAAGATCTCTCACCCTGATACAGGGTCTCCTCGAAGCAGCGGTAGAGATGCCAGCGATCCTGTCAGACAGAGAGAGGAGGTGTGGGTGGACCTGCAGTGCCCTACAGAGGATGGTGATGAGAAGGAGGGTCAGGGTGGCAGTGGAGGCTGCAGACCGCTCCCCGCCCTCAGACTGGAACCAGAGGGGTCCTCCACTGGGCCAGGGGCTCGGCCGTCAGGACTGACCACACCTCTGGCCAGTGCCGGGGCTCCGGGAGGCAAACAGAGCGCGGTGGGGTGTCGGTCCGAGGGGGACCGGTCCTGTCCACCTGTAGAGTTCAGCAGCCGTGTGAACGCAGAGGGGGCGGTGCCAAGGACCGGCGGGGGCGTGGCCGCAGCTGATTGGGCGGGTGGGCATGGCTCCCTGCAGGAGCGATGTGGGGTGGATCCCCTGGCGGAGACTGAGGAGGGCCCTCTGGAGGATCTCGGGGTGCCCTCTCCTGTGCCTGCCGTCAGCACCTGCAAACCCGCAGGCCGTCGCCCCGCTGTTGCCCGTTCAGAACGCACAGACTCTGCTGCTGTTGAAGAGAGCGCTTCCACCACGCCTGACTCGCAGTGTCCTACAGAAACCCACTCCTTCGAACTCATGGGAGGTACAGAGGGCCACGAGGAATACGACTTTGGAAAGCTTAACCTGGATGAGAACCAAAACTTAGCAAGCAGTAAAGAGTCACATGACCAATGTCTCAGGCACTGCATGCTGGGTAGTGCAGTCTCAAATTGTCCGCGCACCCTGACAGAGCAGGACTACAAAGCTCTCCTCTCTGGGGTTTGTCACGAGTGTCTGCTAAAGAGGCTGGAGAACACAGGGACATTCAAACTGAAGAAACACAACAGCACCTACAGTAAGCTCTCATTCTTTTATTACTTCATATATAGGTGGCAAGAAAGGTACATATGACATTAAGGAAAAAACACAAGATATTAATATAAGATTTTCAAATGATGTACATATTTGCACATTTAAATGTAGTTATGGAGTGTTAGTGACACACTGGTTGCTGGGAAAAGCAAGACACAGATCACAGTCTTTGGACAGGAGTTTATTATTATAGCTACAGGATGAGTTAGACAGCAAATGCACTAAATGGATAAAATAAATCCTCATCATCTCCCTTCATGAGCTAACTGAAAGAAAGACAACACAACACATTAAAAGACCCCTGAAGGGGAGGGGGGGTGGTCTTTGCTGCCCTTTAAGATTTAATTTTTACTTTTGCACAGCTCCTCTCCTGGCTGGCTCCTTTTCGCAAAAAAAAAAAAAAACCCAGCCCGTCTCCTGTCCTAAATCTGGGTTTTCTGTCATAAAACAATTAACAGTGGCATTTTTATAAACCTCATGAAGTGCATCATGGCAAAAACAGCCAGTGGTTTAGATCAACTGGATCATGATCAACTTGTTGCATTTGGATTTGTGTAAAATTGTTCAGTACTGTCTTTCACATGGATGTATTGTTACAGAACATATAGTGCTTGATTGTTGACTATTTGTATTCTGCAATTTCAAATGTTCTGTAACAGGACTGTGTGAATAACTATAATGAAGGTAGTAGCAATATTGTCAGTCGCGTTACTGTATGAACGAGTCTGCCCCAGCAGAGCTTGGTGTGGCCGTTTCTGCCCCAGTGTTAGCAGTATTCACTCTCCTCGCGTCTGTTTTCCAGGTGCCCTTCTGCTGAAGTACTCCAAGGTGTCTGGCCAGTGGACGGCAAGAGACACGAAGGTTCACATCGGAGCTCCCATGGACAAGGAAGGCAAGCAGAGAACGACTTTCTGGTTGAAGTTTCTGCACCAGGAGGAGACACTGGGCAGGTATGTGGGAAGAGTGGTCAGTGCTGCTGTATAGTAACAACCGTGTCCATGGTCACGCGGAATAACTGAACCATTTTACCCGGTCTTACTGGAGTGCTAATGAGTATGTGTTTTATCACTCAGCGTTTTTAGACATAAATGACCATGACAAAGTGTATAATTTAGGTTTTATCTTTATGTGTAATTGTGCATCTTCATTCTTTCATTCATGCTTTCCGATCTACACTGGAAAGGCAAAAGGTGAATGTAAATGCTCTGATGGCTGTTTCTCCTCCTCCACAGCTACGTTGGGAAGACGTACAAGGTTGCGAAAGAGGTGCGTTACCACCTGACTGACGTGGAGAGACAGATGGCGGCCCAGTACTACGTCACAGAGTTCAACAAGAGGCTGTACGAGAAGAGGATCCCAGCACAGATCTTCTTCATCCCGTCAGAGGTTCTCCTGGTGAGGCCCCATGCAGAAGCCATTATCCAGACCGACTCACACAGCCAACATTGTCCATTTGCACAGCTAGATGTTTATGGGGGCAGTTCTGGTTAAATACCTCGCCCACAGGTACAGTATCAGTGCTCCTTGGTGGGAACCACACGGGCAACCTTTGGGCTCCAAGCCCAACTTGAACCCCATTTATGCCTCTTCACGCCACACGCAAGTCCTCTTTCATAGGTGCAATGCTGTGCTAGCGTGAGCAGGCAAATCATGAGTTGTGCTTGTTACATAACCAGCTGTAGTGTAGATTCTACTGACGACCACACCGAGCATGCTGGGAACAGCCTAGGTGTGGCCTCACGGGCCTGATGGCTTTCTGTGCGCTGGTATCAGGTATGAGCAGTAGTGTTCTCAGAAGTAACATTTTTATTTCTGTTCAGAGTTTGAGGAAGTCACGGGAACCTTCCAGATTTTGTGTTAATTCACAACGCTGTCCCCCTCGATACCCTTCCATACCCCAATTACATAGAATCACCAAATCTGACACTGCCACAGTGAGTCTGCCACCAGTTACGGCAGAGAAATCGGTGCATTATTTTAGCTTATAATAGACACCAGTGAGGCCTTGGTGCGCCGCGGTCCTGCAGTTTCTGTGAGGTGACCCTGAAGAGTAAAATACCGAGGAGCTTGTGCACATGGTGACCATGTTAGTTCTGCATAGCCCTGCCCTGGTCACATAAATAAAACCAGGATCAGGGATCCAGGATCTGCACTCAGTCTGCTATGTTGTGGATGTTAAACAGTGGGTAAAGGACCCCTGCTTTGCTCCCCCTGCTCTCTGTGGCAGATTCTGGAGGATGACGTCATCGTGGACTGCGTGACGGCGGAGCCCTACATGCTGGGAGACTTTGTGAAGCTGACTAATAACACCACCAAAGCCAACCGAGCCTCCAAAGCCACAGACTACGGCATCGCCTTCGGCCATTTCACCTACCAGCTCTCCGCCGGCACTGAGGTGGTTGTTGACCTGCAAGGTAAGTCTGTTTGTCTCAGTGCATGAGTGTGTCTATGCATGTATGTGTGTTGTTTTTTCCTTGTAGTGTCTGTTTTCCTAAAATTTGTGTTCATGTTTGCATGAATGTGTTTTGTTTGGTGCCACGTGTCATTTAATGAAATCTGCATGTGTCTACATATGTGTGTGTGTGCACACGCGTGCGTGCTCTATTTGGAAATGTGCCTTCTATCTTCTACTTACTATCGTCTATCTATGTTTACAAAATAGCAACCGTTTGAAGCACAGTTATGGTCATTCCAGCACTGACATGTGTGTCACTGAGGGGCTCCACTGTGAGGAAGAATCAGAGAAGAGAGGGAGTTCTGTTTCAGTGTGGTGTAGAGAGTGGGTCAGTGCTGGGAGTTCTGCTTCAGTATCAGGTTGGGGAGTGGCTCAGTGTGGCTTCAGCAGGAGACTGACTCAGCCTCGATGTTTCCACAGGATGGGTGACAGCCAATGGGAAGGGGCTGACCTACCTCACTGACCCGCAGCTCCACACACTCAGGAAGCCCAGATCCTCCACAAACTTCGGCCAGCGCGGCATCAAGCACTTCCTGGAGGACCAACACGGACCCCACTGTAATGACATCTGTAACAGCCTGTCACTGGGGAGTCTTTAGCAGCCCAGGGTTCGAACACAGTGACATCCTGCATGCACTGTCACCTCAGACATTACAGTGGCCAGGGGTACAACTGCAGTGATAATTACTGTCTCTCCCTGATTGGATAACTGATGACAGAAGGTTCCAGCTCCATGACTACTGCAGCAGACTGTCATTGAGTGAGCCTCAGTGGCCCAAGGTTCAAGTGCAGTGGTAATTACAGCAGGATCTCTCAGGGAAGCAGAGAGGGTGCTGCAGCATCTCTGACTCACATTCAGGCAGACAGTGAGTAATCACCCCTGCATTATAGTCTTTATTAACAGAAGCACACTCATATCCTTCTGTTGTCACTTTATTCATTTCCTGTATGGGGAGGTGGGAAATATTTCATAACAGAAAAGCTTTGGTGAACATCAGACCAAAAATGTATAAAAGAATTGCATACAACTGTGTCCGTGAGGCTTCTGCAGTTAGGAGTCTGACTCAGAAGGTGTCGAGTTCGAATCCACTCTCCTGGCCGCAACACAATCTTCAGTCACCCGATTGTTTGTTTGTTTGTTTGTTTGTTTGTTTGTTTGTTTGTTTGTTTGTTTGTTTGTTTGTTTGTTTGTTTGTTTGTTTGTTTGTTTGTTTGTTTGTTTGTTTGTTTGTTTGTTTGTTTGTTTGTTTGTTTGTTTGTTTGTTTGTTTGTTTGTTTGTTTGTTTGTTTGTTTGTTTGTTTGTTTGTTCGTTCGTTCGTTCGCCTTCGTTCGTTCGTTCGTTCGTTCGTTCGTTCGTTCGTTCGTTCGTTCGTTCGTTCGTTCGTTCGTTCGTTCGTTCGTTCGTTCGTTCGTTCGTTCGTTCGTTCGTTCGCTCGCTCGCTCGCGTTCGCTCGCTCGCTTACTCGTTCGCTCGCTCGCTCGCTTACGCTCGCTCGCTCGTTCGCTCGCTCGTTCGTTCGCTCGCTCTCGCTCGCTCGCTCGCTCGCTCGCTCGCTCGCTCGCTCGCTCGCTCGCTCGCTCGCTCGCTCGCTCGCTCGCTCGTTCGCTCGCTCGCTCGTTCGCTCGCGTTAGTTCCACCCACACACACACACACACACACACACCACCACACACACACACACACACACACACACACACACACACACACACACACACACACACACACACACACACACACACACACACACACACACACACACACACACACACACACACACACACTAGGAGACAGAGAACACACTGATCACTGCTGTGAACTCTATGGAGATGCAAAAGTATTTCCTGAAAATGTATAATTCTAAATATTACATAAATTCTGTATGAGAGCAGTGCTGTTTCTTTGGATGCCTGGATTAACAGTGGAAGGAGCAGATACAGTGTTAATCCAGAGAGACAGGAGTATTAATGACTGTGTGCTGTGTGCACTCTCCTGTCTCTCTGGAATGGACGGCAGGTCGAGGTGGGTCTCACTGAGGTCCAGTTCCCCGCCCAGCGCTCTGAGGAGGGAGACAGGTCAGACACACCAGCTGCAGAAGGAGGGGCTCCCTCAGCCTGTGAGGAACAAAGCACTGCCAATGAACTATGTGTTATCTACAGTGGAGATCACACTCACAAACTCACAGTCTATTGTACATTAGTTATAAACATTACATAATAATCATTTAGCAGATGCTCTTATCCAGAGCGACTTAAAAAGTGTATTGAATAAAGTGTCATGAAAAAAAACACAGATCTCATTCACAGGGGTCAGTCTCCTACAGAGCACATCAATGATGTCACAGCCTAGTGTAGTGCAGAGTATTAGGAATGTTACAGCTGTAAAACAACTTAAATAACTGATTTAATTTTAACGTCTCACATCTTTAGTTCTGAATGTGAGTTCTACCCCCATTAGAGACAGAAGTGTTCAACAGACTGTCTCACCTCAAACGGACTCTGTGTAAAATGGGAAACAGCTCCTCCAGTCCTGCATCCCAAACCTCACAGTCCTGCAGAACAAGCTCTGTGTCGTGGGGGGGCTTGCTGGATCGCCATGGCGATGACCCTGCAGTCAGCAGCACTGAGACACAGAGACTTGACTTCCTCCTGTGCTGACAGATCCACAGCAGAGGAACAGGAAAAGTCCAGTTTGTACTGCAGTGTCCGGAGCAGGTCTGCTGCCCCCTGCTGGTGGTCTGACGCTGCACAACTGTGCAGCAGCTTCCTGTCCACCCTGTTTCAGCAGAACACACACAAGACAGTCAGCAGCACAGCCCTGCAGTACAGGGGTGTCACCACCAGGGGGTGCTGAAAACTCTGAATGCAATAACTGGACTCCAGCTGAATCACTATTTCTAGTTTTAATCTGATGAGAGCTCTGGAGAAATGCAGCGTTCCTCCACTAATCTCTCTCTATATATTCTGTTGTTTCGTTTGAAATAAATAAATGCAAGGAATATTTAAACATCCAGTCATATAAATGAAAAATGTCCACTAAAAAGCGTAGACACAGAGACAGTAACACTGTGCAGTAGGAGTGTAGAGACACAGAGACAGTGAGAGACTGTGCCAGAGAGACACAGAGACAGCGGGACTGTGCAGTAGAGTTATGGAGACAGAGACCTGAGCTGGGAGACTCTGGGCAGTAGGGGCAGAGTTTTGTCGATTTCCCCCTCAGGGATGGAGGCCCACTGCAGGTTGAGTCCGACGCCGTCGCTGTGCTGGAGGGCAAAGCGCAGGGCAGCGCAGTCACTGCTGACCAGCACTCTGGTGGTTCAGGTTGATCCAGTTACCAGCTGCCCTCACCAAACTGCACACCAAATGACCCGCACGTCTCTCACGTATCTCTCTCAGGGCAGATTTCACAAACGAGGAGTTCAACCTGGAGAGAGAATGAGAAAACAATGACAGAGTTTTATTCATCTCTGTACTCCTGTTCAGCTGTGGTCTCATATGCAAGTTGTGAGGGTTATTAGAGAATGCAAAGAAGACTGAGGGGAGAAACAGAAACAGGGAGCCACTGAGAGGATCGAGAAAGGGAGAGATGAGCGTGGAATCATTTTCCATAAGTAACAACACATTCAATTATTACTGTGTTTAAAAGGAGAAAACTGCACACCTCTTCAGGTGAATTCTGTTCAGGAAAGGGAGCAGATCCTTGATGCCTGACTCTGTAATTCTGCTCTTCTTAAGGTCCACAGTGACTCGCTGTTTTGAATGCTGCAGTAGATAGTGAAGCACTTCCCAGTCCAGTGTACAGGGAGTCAGATCTCCCCCAGTCTTCTCCAGGAAGCACTGAGTCAGCTCCACTTCCTGGGAGTCATACACCGCTACAGCCAGCCACTGTAGAGTGTCCTTATGCAGTCTGCCAGAGAGGATCATAGAGATGCACACTTAACCAAATGTACATTGTAAATTGTAAAGGTACAAACACAAGTAACCGCACATATAAACACATACACATGCATAAAAGACAAAGGCAAACAAACACACACACATATGCATGCATGCACGCACACACCATAAGTTACATTTGAAACTTGACCAGAATGAACACAGGTACTGTAGATCTGTAACAGGAGACCAGCAGGTGTGAACCCGCCGCAGACCTGAGTGACCACAGCCCAGAGTGAGCAGCACATCCTCCACACTCACCTGATGGTCAGAGGGCCCTGGTGACAGAGCAGGACAGCGAGAGAGTGACCCTCAATACGGTGGTCACTCAGGTCCAAGCACTGCACTGTCCACAGTCTCAGGAGTGACCCCAAGCTGCTCAGCACCCGGGACAGCGCCCCCGCTGGTGGCTGTCTGCAGGACAGGTCCAGGGACAGCTCCTCCACCATCACCCGGGCGTGGCCTCTCCCTGACCTCAGCAGCCTGGCCAGTTTCACCAGCATGCTCCCATTCACTCTGAAATTCAGCATCACAGACGGACTGGACTCATTCACTCTAAAATTCAACATCACAGACGGACTTGACTCATTCACTCTGAAATTCAGCATCACAGATGGACTGGACTCATTCACTCTGAAATTCAACATCACAGACGGACTGGACTCATTCACTCTGAAATTCAGCATCACAGACGGACTGGACTCATTCACTCTGAAATTCAACATCACAGACGGACTGGACTCATTCACTCTGAAATTCAGCATCACAGACGGACTGGACTCATTCACTCTGAAATTCAGCATCACAGATGGACTGAGCTGATTATTAGGCTGCCAGTCAGAGTATTCAGCCATTGTGTGAGAACTGAAACCTGGAGTTTAATTTGGGTCAAACAACCATAATGAGACCAGCTCTTGTGATCTCAAACAATGCCCGGCTCTGTTTGCTTGAATAGAAGCAGGTAGGACTGGAGAAGGTGGGGTAATACATTAATCAGGTTATAACTTCCAAAATCTACTTTTAGGAACACCAGTAAAACACCAAAAATTCATCCTGTTGACCCCTTTGTTCACATAAACGTCATGACAGGAGGGGTACCTGAGCTTCTGAAGATGTGTGAAAGAGATGGGAAGCTCCTCTGAGAGAGATGCTCTGTGGTGTGAGAGTGAGCTGCAATCTGGGGGCGTACAGCCGCAGGACTCCGCCCACAGTCCTGCAGGTGCGGCTGCTAACCACGCCCCCCACAGTGCAGGTGAAGCCCAGGGCCTGGAGGAGAGAGGCCAGCAGCTGTGTGTCTGCTCTGCTGCTCGGAGAGAGGCGCTCGCACGCTGACAGGAAGAACCGGGCGTCACCACTGAGAATGAATGAGCAGAAAATAAGAGAAACATTTCACATATCAACAATAACTATACTTTTCATGAATACTTGATTTTTTATTAAAAACAAATGGATGAAAATATGAGAATGAGATTGAAGATCAACATATGTTAAAGACATTTGTGAAATATGCACTAATCACCTGAAAAGCAGCTGTTAGCTTATCATAACAGAGAATCAGTCATTCTTTATTAAAATAAATAGAAAAAAAACACTCACCTGAGCTTTGAAATATAGGGCAGACACTGAAGGAAACTCCTCAGTTCACTCTCTGCATCTGACCAGCCCATCAGCTCTACTCGCTTCTTGACTGTTTGGAGCTTCAGCACTTCAAGGAAGACAGAGGCCTTTCTCTTTGAGAGGTCTATAACCCAGACTGCAGGAGCTGACAGGTAAACTGGCTGTAATGCGTGCGTGCGGTCAACAAAAAAATACACTCTCCCTACTCACCCCCTCTCCGTGCCGCCATGCCAGTGAACAGGTGAATATATTCCCTCATTCATTCAAACACTACGTACGCCTACACCCACGTGACATGCGTGACAACCGTAAACAGATACGCAAATACAAACACAACACACACATTCCATACCACATAGCATATGGCTCCTATATCCCAGCCCCTAATTATTATCACACTATAATAATTACAATATTACAATCCATAAATAAACACACAATCTTCAAAAGCATCCTTGTTTATATTCCATCAGCATGTTCTTCCTTTTCAAGGAATGCAAGTCAAGTCTAGGCCAGAGGTTCAAGCACATAGCCTATCAGAGTGATCTTCACCACCACTCTCGTCAAAGCATCAAAACAAAACTGTCCTCTCAGAACTAAGAGTCAGACTTCTGCTTCCTGTAGAAGACAGACCTTGGTTATGGGCCTATCCAAACAACTGGTCTTAGTCTTAATTAGCAACCTTCGTACAAATCCTCTTCTGTCTGGAAAAGTTTGTACTACTCTTCCCATAACCCGTGAATTACGAGGTGCTGTCTCATCCACAATGAGCACAATTTCCCCCGCCACGAAATTGCGCTTAATGCCGGACCACTTCAGAGAAACCTAAGCAGATCCGCATCTTCTGCTGGTACCCTTACCTGATGAAACATGGACTCTATGTCTGCCATGATCACCACTGGTTCCTTCCTGAATCTGGTCATGACTCCAATCAGTGAGCTAGTGAGATCTGGTCCCTGTAGGAGTTGAGCATTGAGAGACGTTGACTGGAAAGTTGCTCCACAGTCAAATACCACATGAATCTTCCCCTTCCGAGGGTGGTAAACGCCATGGTGCGGGATATACCAGTCTCCCATCACTGCGTGCCAGTTCTTCTGCAGGTACTTGCTCTGCGTATTCTTTGGAGACAATGTCATTCATAAAGTCTGTGTACTGCTGTTGAAATGACAAATCTTTCTTGAATCCCCTCTGTAGGTTTAGAGCACGCTGCTCTGCAACCTTCCTATTGTTTGGCATGTTCACTTGACTCTCTCAGAGGCAATGCAACCTGGTAGTGACCATTTACGAGCTTTGTTGAATCTGTGACCAGCTTCATGAACCTTTGGTCTTCTCTGGACAAACCAGGTTGTTCATCATGACTGCATTCAGGGAAATCTGTTTTAAACTGCTGCTGCCAAAGCTCATCCAAGTTCAAAACTGAGATTCTGTTGACCGTTACTGCGTCCATTCCATCACCACTGTCTCCCTCCTGTGGTCCATTCACAATCCAGCCCAGAATTGTCTTAATGGCATAGGGTCCATCATCCACGCTACGGATTACTTGTAGTGGTTCCAGTGCCTTTGGCACATTTGTCCCTATCAACAGCTCAATTTCTGAGTCAATCTCTGGTAGATGAACATGTTTCAAGTGAGGCCATCTCTGAAGATCCTTCTGACATGGAATATTTCCCCTATGGACAGGCATGCTTTCCTGGGTGTAGGTACTGGGCAGTTCACAGAATATTTCACCATCTAAGCCAGCCACTTCCAGTCCTGTGACAACATAGTTGTTAACAACCTTTTCTTGACCCATTGTCCGTAAAAAGATTCACGTCCTCTTTCCTGAGAGGTTGAGCTTGTTCATCAGGTTGACTGTACAAAAAACAGCTGTGCTACCTTGATCTAGGAAAGCATAAGTAACCAGTGTCTTATTACTTTTCTTAGACTTGATTTGTACTGGAGCTATGGGCAGTTTACAATCATGATCACCAGCCCCAGTAAGACCACTGGATACTAGAGCACTGCCCACTGCGGTGCCCGGTTCTCTTTCTGTTTCTGATTCGGTCCCTTTTTCCTTTGAGTGGATATGAAGCGTCGTGGGGTGTTTCAGACTACACACTTTGCATGACAGACGCTTTCTACAGTCCTTGCTGATGTGTCCTATACACAAACAGGCAAAGCAAACTCCATTTTCCTTTAAGAAAGAAATCTTTTCAGTGTGAGCCCTTTTCTCCAATTGAGGGCACAACTCCAGTGTGTGTCCATCTCCACAGAACAGACAGACTTTGACTGATGAGACCGTGTCTGGTTTCCTTTCCTTTGTTTCAGTGCTGGTCCTATTATCCACAGTAGTCACAGTTGTGGCAAAACTACTTCCTTTGGGCCTTGATCTGGGTTTTGAGTTGGTTCGGTTCATGCCTTTACTTAACGCTGGGGATGCATCTTGAATATTCCCGAACACAGGGTCTGTTACAATCCTCACTTGCCTTTCAATAAAATGAACAATATCACTGAATGTAGCCCTTTGGTTACGCCTCTCTTGTATTTCACAGGCTACTGTTCTCCAGCGATCCCTAAGCTTGTAGGGCAATTTTTTTACTATTGTCAGCATATTAGCAGGCATATCCAGTTCATACATGTACTGCACCTCATTCATTACAACAGCTTCTGAGGAATAGACTGTAGTCCTGAAGCGCCTTGACATCTTCTGATTTGATTGGGGCCCAAGACAGAGCCTTCTCCATATAAGCAGCTGCAATCCTTTGCTCATTTCCAAAATGTTCCTGTAGCAAGGCCTTAGCTCGAGAATAGCCCCTCTCAGGATCGGCATGCTGGCAGCTTCTGGCAAGTTCCCTTGGGCGGCCTCTAGTGAATTGTTCGAGGAAGTACAGACAATCACTGTAGCTATCAGACTTGCTTTCAACACCATTCTCAAAGGCTCTCATGAATGTGCGATACTGCAATGGGTCACCATCAAAGATCTGAATGTCTCTTTTAGGCAAAGATGACAGTTGCTGTTGCTGTATCAGTAAAGTTTTCATTTTGCCTTTTCATGATGTCAAAAACATTGTTTTTTATCCCTATTGCCTGAAAGACCTTCAGCATTAAAAATGGTTCCACACTGTAAATAATCATCATGAGCGCTGGACTGGGGATTGGGCTTATGTATGTGGCTCTTTGAAGCAGAAAGCTGAAAATGGGAATCATGGGTCAGCATTCTGAGTTTAGGCCTTGTGACTGAATCACTACTGCTGATCATGACTTGTGAATCCTGATTAAGTGCCTCTGACATCTGAGGAATGAATGGGGCAGCATCAGCATTGAACTTCGTTGGCTTTCCTTGTGTTTTATTGAAGTAAGAGTTCATAGCATTGGACCGTCCTGTTGCAGTGCTTTTAGCACCAGACGTGCTTGCAGCCCTTAGCATGCTCACTTTAGCCATATGTGCAGCAATTTCCTCATCCAACTTAAGCCTTTCTTTACGTTTCCGTATCTGTTCCTCTTGCTCCTCCAATGCATGTTTGTCCAGTAAAAAAGTTTTTGTCGTGCCATCAGTGCAGCCAAGTCAGCCTCTGCTTTAACACGAGCAGTAGAGGTGGTTGATACAGAAGACTTTCGTCCATTTGCAAAGCTTTGTGCACATCGTCTGCTTTGCACATTTGATACGCCGTCGTTTGGGTCCACATCATCCTGTGGGTCTCCATGAGGTGTAATGGAGCCTGTGGCTTGAACTGTTGCCTGAGAGCCATCATCCATTTGAAAGTGAGACACATCTTTATTTATTGCAACCAAATCAGATTCAACTGGGTTGGAAGAACTTCCATTTTCATCCAGCCATCATATCACATTATCCTTGAATGTACTGCTGTAACTTTCAATACTAGAGAACCATTCATTTTGTTTAATATGTTCATCCTCAGGTAGTAAGGGAATTACTGATTCATGTAGCTTACCAGCAGTGTCAAAGACCTGAATGAGAGTTTGCAACTGGGATTTCAACTGTTGTGCATTTCCATTTCGTTTCATAAGCTCCTTCATTGCAGGTATCAAGTCTTTGATTTTATTTACATGTGCTTTACGCTCCTTTTGAAACTTTTAAATTTTATTTGCCAAAGCCTTTGCAGTAAGTTTGACATCTCGTTTAGCAACCATAGCTTCAAAACCATTATTTTCAACTCGTTCATTTGTCTCACTCATATTGCTTTCGTGGGAGTTCAGCAATTCAATAGTTTGCGCAGTGCATCAACAACACACCCAACAAAACATTCAATTCAGGTTTCACCACAGATAGCTTATTTCACATCCACGAGCATTGTGAACACCGCAGTTCGTCACTCTCAACGCCTTAACAGGACAGCATTCGTCTCAGCGAACTTTTCTCAAACAAGCAGCATTCCCCAATGAACACGCCGCTAATAAGCTAGTCACTCGAAACTGCGTTCTATCCGACAATACACAGCATGAATGAATGCGGGTTTTTACAGGCCTACCGGTCTGGAGTTCGCGTTGCCATTAGTCTTTGGCGTTGCAGTTGCACCGCTTTTGGTGTAATGCGTGGGTCCACGTATCTGAGGTAATTCAAGTTTCGTTCAATAGTCAGTATCCTCTTGATCCACGGGAAAACGGAATAAAAAGGCGACGCTTGTTGGGTTCTACACTTACTTTTTTGTTGACAAAGATATAGTGACTACGAACAAACTTAAAGTCACTGAGAGGCTAAGTAAGGGAGAATTGCACTGCTGACTCGCTACTTTCAATCAAGTCCAGCTTCAAGGCATTCGTTCGATAGTTTATTTTCACAGATTAAAACAAATTCACTTCAAACGGATGTCAAACCTTAACACTATCGCAGCATAAAACAGGGCAAAGCAGGTCGTACCAACAAACAGACAGTAAGTGCGTGCGGTCAACAAAAAAATACACTCTCCCTACTCACCCCCTCTCCGTGCCGCCATGCCAGTGAACAGGTGAATATATTCCCTCATTCATTCAAACACTACGTACGCCTACACCCACGTGACATGCGTGACAACCGTAAACCCAGAAACAGATACGCAAATACAAACACAACACAAACATTCCATACCACATAGCATATGGCTCCTATAATAAGCATTTCTGAAATGAGCATAAAAGTTTAAATAATACATTACATACTATCATAGATAAAAAGTATAGTAACATATATTCCATATAAATCCATATAAATAAAAATGTAAAATATGGTATTCATTGAGGTGAGACTGAAAGTCATTTACAGCCATAAAAAGAGACAGCACATGAATCCTATTGGTCAGAGCATTTAAATATGAGATTTATCATATGCCACTCATTCTACAGCATCAAATGCAGCTGAATGAGCTATTAATGTTTAATTGGAAAGCTTTTAGACAATGAGACAAACTGAAAAATACACTGAGGGAAGACACTAGACATTCAAGGGGTTATTTTTACTTTTATATTCTAAGATCAAGAAAATAATACAACATAATCTAAAACAGTATTATGCAATAATATTTCCATCTCTCATATGAATACAATACACTCACCAGTCCTGCAACACTTAAATTAATGAACACTGTAAACAAATAAACTCACCTGAGCTTTGAAATATAGGGCAGATACTGAAGGAAGCTCCTCACTTCACTTTCTTCATCTGACCAGCCTTTCAGCTCTACTGGTTTCTTGACTGTTTGCAGCTTCAGCACTTCAAGGAAGAGAGAGGTCTCTCTCTCTGAGAGGTCTATAACCCAGACTGCAGGAGCTGACAGGTAAACTGGCTGTAATGCTGAAAGAACTCTCCTGCCTGTTTGAGAGTCATAGTCCTTCGCATACGAGTATAGAGTAAGTAGAAAATCACTCTGTTCTAAAGGTGTGTCTATACTTAGAGCTAACAGCAGTGTCTCCAGTTTTCTCTGCTGTCTCATAGAGAGCTCCCAACAGACACAGATCCAGCAGGAATGAATGGACTCTCCTGTACCACTCTCCAGAGGGGCTCTGCTGATGCTCTGGGGGAATGAATCTGTAGGATCAGTATAAAGAGCAGTTTCAGATAAATACAGGCATAGCAGAAATTATCTGAGGAAACTAGGAATGATCCTCATAATACACTGAGTGCTGGAAGAAGCAAACCACATTTATATTTCATGTGAAAATGTATGCAGAATGACAATGACAGGCTTTAATTTTCAATGAGAAAATTCCTAACTTTGCAGCAAAACTTTAGTTGAGAAAAACTGGAGTAACTGGTCCCAGAATGTTTTAAAAGCATGACACCAAAGGTGTGAAAAGCACCCTTGAAGTGAATACATATAGATATACAGAAGTGTAATCTGTATCTAAAACCAGGGGAGTGTAGGGAAAGGTTTTCCACCTGGACTTATCTTTAACAATCTTCTTGTTCTGGTTCCACTCACTATCAAAAATTTTTTTTGCTTTTGATTTCAGTTCTTTCTGGTACCTATAACAATGGCTTGAACCTAAAATAATAAGAAATGATCTGAAATATTTATTCAAACAGATTTCAGAGCATTTCTCAGTGACTGAGCCATGGTCAGACTATTCTTTTCTCTTTCAACAGTCAGCGTTTTTGCAAATGTACTACTCAAAATACACCTGCATGCAAGTGTTTAAGCCATTTGGACAAAGGGAAAAGGTATAGCTCAAGCCACTGAACTGGACAGCAATGTATTCATCTCTTGGTGACCTTTATGCAAATCAAAACGAACTGACCCTATGCTTAACATATACCACCTCACAAGCACTTACCAGCAGTGTACTCATTCAAGTCATCTTTGAAGGAGAAACAACTGATCCACTGATGTAAATTAGGGTCCTGTCTGTCCTGGGAGGTGGAAGGACCCTGCCGTTTACTGGTCAGGTCGGGAGGAAGCTTGGGAAATGTCCGTTTCCTTGTAGCATCCAAAATCTTCAACAGCTCATAGCAGGCTCCCTCCCCTTTAGCAGTGACCATGTCCAGTATTCTTCCGCTTTTGTCAAACTTCTCAGGAATGGAGTCAATAACACTGACCTCATTCTCATTGAGCACTCTGCACAGATAGAGCTTCTCAACAATGAGAGAGAGGTTCTGCAGGCTCTCAATCAGAAGCGTCCGGCCGTTTCTGACATAATCCAGCGCAGACTGCTGGGAAGAGGCCAGGTCACATGGGGACTCACTCTGGACATGAAATACAGGAGAGTGTGAGCAAGACTGGAGAGGAAATCACTCAAACAGAATCACTGTATCTTGATTACTTCCTTCTTATGATCGCTTCCTTATTCACTATGACGACAAGGACTGATTGTTCATCTCTCACATAAACACAAAATTTTGGAAAAAAGTAAAGAAGAAATAAAGTACAAACAAGTTGTTGAAAGGGTGCTCACAGGAAAGGTAATGAAATACAGCGACTGAGCAGAAATTCATTTCAATCACAACCACTCACCGATCACACAATCACAGGACCATAGTCAAACTGGCAGAAATATGCTCGCTTTTCCATTAGCCTTTGGGGATGAAAAGAAATTGAAATTCATCATGTCACAGTTTTTTTAATGTTTATTTTGGGTCTCTGAGTATGCATCTATGTGCACGAGAGAGTGAATACGTATTGTTGTGGAGAAATGTTTTTAAACACACTACTGTTTGAGTACTATGTAGGTGTTGAGCATTGTTACTAATATGAGCACTACTGAAGTTATTTGAAACACAAGCACAACTGGAGTATATTTTTGAGCACTACTAATGCAAGCACAACTACTGAAAAATATTAAGCCTTATTATTAATATACTGAATACATTGGGATTTCCTGTGTATGAGTTTAATATGATTTTATGAGTTTAAGCAGGGTTGGGAGCGATTCAAGGCCGCAAGCATCTGGGAGCTATTCCAGGATGGTTGGTATCAGAATGGGTGACCTTGGAGAAATGTAATATGGCCAGACCAGCCCTTGAAGTTATTAAGCCCTTTTTAAAAAAAATATTCAAGCAAGGGCCTGGAAATAATGGGAAACTCCAGACATGAGTAAGCGGGAGAGATAGGACGAGCCTGCTGTATTATTTAATTATTTTAAAAATCACCCAGATGCAGGTTTGAAGATAATGGGAATTTCCGAAAGCGATGTGCTTTAAAATTAATATAAGATCATTGGCCATGGGGGTTTTAGGATTTTCCAGGTAAAAGATAATGGTGTATTACGCAAAGATGAGGTAATCTTGAAGGAGGAGCCTGGGAGGAGTTGAATGTTAGGCTTCAGTCTAGGAGGAGTTTGGAAAACAGCATAAAAGAAGGATGCAGACTGAGGGGTGTCAGAGAGCTTGGTGGGGTATGCTTGTGAATGCCTTGTAACTCGTTGATTTGCGAACCAACCCGGTTTACTGTATGTGACTGATCACCATATGCAATAAACCAGATATATGCTATTACATCAGACTCTGTAAGTTCATTGTTTTTGAGAAGACGGTAAAGTGTGGAGGAGAACCCTTGGTTCATCTGGCCCGGACCTGGGGAATATCCGCCACAGTATCTCAAAAAAATCCGAAGACGACGTACAATCGGAACCTGCTGAACAATCTCTTGGATAAGCATCGTGGACGGGTCTAATGCACTTATATTTTTGTGCTAGTTATGAGGCTTTGATTTTATGAACTATAGCCTACTTATAAATGACTAATAAATGTGCAGTGATGCAATAAAAATGTTATAGACTGCCGATATTGTATGTTTTATTCGTTCGGTGCATCAGCTCGTGATCTTTATTAGAACTATCCCTCTCTACTGCGGTTAGCTTTATATTCGGTAGCTATTGGCAAAACATTCCATTTTTAAATGGCAATAACTATTTAACTAAACGTCCAATAATTTTAAAATTATGGATTCGTAAACAAAATTGTACATTCTTAAGTGGCGGAAAATGCCACAGCCATTTTTGCGTGGTTTAAACAATGTATCAATAATCTTAAAATAGTTATGTTACATTTACATTTATTCATTTGGCATTATTTAAAATAATGATCTTAGATGAATGCCTACGTTATCACAATTACAATTCAAACGCTTATTGACAATGTGACTTAGTTTGTCTAAACCAACTGTTTAATGTTTGGGCGCATGTGGGTGTAGTAGCCTATCACGACATCTGAATTTAGTCTAGGTGTTTCAATGATTTTTGGCAGGTATTTCCTATTTTACACCTCACCCTTAATATAGAAATTTCAATAGTTTTTTAAATCAGTCTTTACTCTCCTCCAAACCAACCCAACGGGGATTGGGAGATGCTCTGTTTATTCTTACAGCCTCTGTTGTTTCTGATTAACGAAGCAGAAATGTGCTACATATGAAAATACGCCATTATATACCGGGGAGGGGTGGCTTTCCAGCTACGGACCTAGCGTATTGTTATGGACAAACAAGTGCGTTTTATTCAGTGGTGAGCATAAGCTGGTAGGCCTACTGTGCCTTGGAGTTCCCAGAAACTGTAGTCTTCATGTACCCAGATTGCTTATGGTACCTGAAGCATTTGGCGGGCTGATTTAAACAAATTTACAGATATATAAGCTATATGGTAAAATTTCAAGAGTTCTTCAGCCATATCGCTGTTTAAACAACTGTGTGTTGTATAATCTGGAGCGCATATGTATCATATATATATATTTATGTTATATATATTTTCATTAAAAATACATACATTATATGGCTTACACCGCCACATGCGATTTTACCCCGGCCGACTCAAAGTAATAATAAACAGCCGGGGTCCCGGGACGCAGACTTGGAACAAATTTTGATTCCCATCCGTGGTTTTACTTTTCGGAATCGCGGTTCCAGTTAGTGTCCTGCAGCGGGGCGGGACACTTTTGGCCTGTCGCACAGAGCAGGTGGTCAATAAAAAGCTGTGAGACCAGCACGGAACAGTATAACTAGTTAATAACTAGTTTGCACTCTATTCATTCTAAAATGAACAAAATACTGTTTACTACTTGAAATAACCTGTAGTTGGCAAGTAATTATCACGGTCGTGCTAAAATAATGCATAGCCTATTGGCTGGCGTTTACTTTCTAGCCCACCAGTACTCTAAAACCAAACACACAGCAGTTATCACCAAGACGCTTCTATGTCACTCGCTTTACGGTAACGTGTCATGGCTGAAATTAATGCTGCTCAAGTAACGGTCGCATTAAAGCGTGGCGACCGCAAAATAAATTCAGGAAAGGAAAGTATGACATTTGGACGTTTTCAATTGTTGTTCATGGCATCACTTATGGGCTGTTCATCAATCCGCATTCTTGTCCGTTCTTGTGTTCTCTTGAAGTCGTTTGATGTAATCTTTTATGGACAGGAACTTCTTGAACAAAATGGCAGAACACTATCCTCTCAAAGGCACCGCGCCAAGTAATTGTAAAGCTAACAATGTTCCTGCCGGATTCAGCCTATTGGTGCGTTTCAGGGGAGGATTTCATTTCGGGGGCCAAATTCAAATATACGCAGTGCACTCTGCTCATAATTGTCAGGGTGGAGGCACGGACTCCGACGCAGACCAGGCGGGTACGGGTTTCACAGGCTTTAATGAAATCACTGGGCAGGCTCGAGGTAGCAGTACAAGCAGGGTCAAAACGGGAAAGACAGTCCAAAGTAAGCACAAACCGGGAGCGGGGATCGGGAACGGGAACAGGCTGGGTTAGAACCGGGTCAATCAGATCAGGCAACCTAGGCAGGAGCGGCAGGCAGAGACGAGGTATGAAGTAGGACAGGAGTCAACCCAGATTAAGCAGCACGAAAAACAAGCGGGTATGCAACAGATTAAAACCGCTGGACCGAACTACCAACAAGACAGGGACAAGCAGGGTTTAAATAGGGCTGAGCTGATGAGGCGATGGGCTGCAGGTGAGCAGGCAGGCAGGTGGAGGCGATCTGGAAATCAGGTGGGCGGGGACAGGGCGGAGAGCGGGGCAGGGCTGGAACACATGGGAAAACAAAAGCACATGGACCACATGACAGACAGAGGGAACACAAAAACAACAGCTAGGGGGCTGAAGTACTGACAATAATAAGCACTGATACAAGAAACAGCATTTGACGATAAAACCGGGGCAGAATATTTCCTGTTCTCCTGCTGTTTAAACAGGCTTGTAAAAAATGAAGTAATCCGCTGAGAAGAATCATTTTCGGCTCACTCACGTCGCGCAATGAGACAGTCAATGGAGTGAAAAGGGGTAGGCCTATACTAAGTAAAACGCGCATATACAAATTGCGTTAATGCCTGAAAGGACGTTGTGCTAGGAAGTGCCTGTTGTGATTAGCTAATGTAAGTGCCTCGATGCCAGTCAACAGAGGAAGAAAAAAGCAGAGCTTCCAAACAGCTTCCTTCCTGAGTCTTATGATGGAGATTTCACAGTGTGAACCCTCGTAAGGTTCTGAAAGACCTTCATTGACATAGTAAGATGGTATAAAAGAAACTCAATTCATTGTTACAGAGAACCCGATTTGACTCCTTACTGTTAGGTAGAATTCTTGTATCCCACCCTCATCTGAAAGTATATAAGGACACCGTTATAACTCTTCATAAGACATCAAAAGTACAAGATGGCTTTTACTTATCAAAAATCAAAAGAGAAAAAACTTTATGAAGCAATTAAACATTGGCATGGCTCTTCTTATCCTCTGGGCATCTCCAGAGAAAGGATAGGGGCTTGGAGGGGTATGATTATGTATCCTGGATGCAGAATGTATTTCACAAAGAGCTGAACTGGATTCAGTATGACAACAGCTGGACATCAGAGTGATATTGATGAGTGATAACCTCACCACCTTTTCTTCTAAAACACTGGCCATGTCATCTACCAACAATGACCAGGATCCCACAATGGTGGCATAAATTGGCTTTGTAGAGATATGAGTGCAGATAGTGCAGCCTAGCAGTAAGGAGCAGGGCTGTGGTAAGAAGCAGGGCTGTAGCCTTGGGCTTAACCTAGAAGTGCCTCAGTAAATATCCAGCTGTATAAATGGATAACGTAGAACAGACTCGGCGCCAGGAGAAAATACAGAGGGGTGCAACTGCAATCCATGGGGGTGCACAAAAAGTCATTAATACTATGTAGATATCGGTGTAAAAGGAGACAACTGGGGGTGCACCGAGGTCAGCTGGGGGGTGCAATGCACCCCTAAGCACCCCAATAGCACCAGGCCTGATGTAGAAACATGTAGAAGATAAGCATCTGCTAAATGAAAATAATGTAATGCAATGAGTGGGGTTTCTCAGCTCACAGTTCTCAGGCACTCTGATTCGTCAGGCACCTGCGAGTTACTTTTTTACTTTGTGGAAGAAAGTAGCCACTGCCTGCACGCGAGCATATGGGAGGATTGCATTTGTCTGGCTTCAGTGCTTCTGCAGAGGTGCAGAGATTGCTGCAGTGAGACGAGCCTCATGTACAATTGCCAATTCCAAACAGTGTTGTATAAAGGAGAAAAAAGCATTACTAAATTGAGAAGAGTGTGTATGTGTGTGCAAAACATGAAGTTTGATTTGGCACCAAAGTCAAAACCTCTAGTCCTCTACAATCAAATAAAAATCAAATAAGATGTCAAAGAATAAGTGTTTTTTTTTTATTTCAGAGGAAACTACTGAATGTTTACCCTGCACAGTATGTGTGTGTCAGAAAGAGAAAAATAATTTGTGTTTGTGTATATGCGTGCACGCATGTGGGTGTGTGAAAGAGAATGTATGTCTGCATGGAAGAGAAAGAGAGTGTGTATGTGTCCATGCATGTGAGAGCATGTGTGTGTGTTTGTGTGTGTGTAGCCTATGTGTGGGTGTGAGTGAGAGAATGTGTCTATGCATGTGAAAGAAAGAGAATGTGTGTGTGTCCATGCATGCGAGAGATGGAGTCAGAGTGAGTGTGAATGCACACACATTCCAAATTACTTTTTGAGGAACAGTACTTTAGTGAAGGAGGAATCCATGCACAGAGTGGTTTTGATATCTTTTTCATCATACACATAATCTTCTTTGACCAGCTCCTGATTGACCTGAAATGGAGAAGCAGATTTCAAGCACTTCTGTTCAACTGGAGAAACACAATACTATGACATTGCACTTTAAGCCTATGACATTAAATTTCATACTGTGCACCTAGTTCTTCACATACTGTGGTTAGTTCCTCATTAACTATAGAACACTCTCCATGTCAGTGGATGTGTGGAAGAGTAGTGGCTACCCCTACCTTAGTAAAAAGGTCCACCAGGTGGTGTCTGCCATCAAACTGTTCGAACACCTCTTCCATCTTCAGGAACAGTGGAGATCCATTCGTCTTGCTGCGCAAAGCGATGTTACCTGCATGGGTATACATGTGGATGTATGATTCTGATCAGGGCTACTGACCCTCCTGCCGTGACAACAGAGCTGTATTGTGGTGAGCGGGAAAGGCAAAGAGCTGAGGAGCTGAGAACCGAACCCCTGTCTCCCTGTCCACAAGGCAGTGACATCACTACATGGTGAAGTCACCAGGCCTCGTGGTGAGGCCGGAATGTTCCGCATCTGAGCTCTTCCTAGTGACATCACCACGTGCAACAGGCATGCTTTCTATCCTGCCATCCACACTGGCCATAAGACACCCACCGTGCATGTAGCATACATTGAAAAAGGTCAACAACTCCACAACCGAACCCCTGTTCTTGACATACAACTGACTCTAATGGCCAGCTTAGTTACCAGTTGAGCCAAAGGCAGTTAGCCCCTGGCTGCACAGGCAACGACGCTAGCTAACCAGAGTCTCAGGGAGTGACGTCACTGCTGACCATGCTCTGCTACCCGCTACCCTAACGTTACCGGCTTCATGCATAACTCACAGAAGATATTGCTCTCGGCTCTGCTACACCCGCATGCCCTGACATTGCAGCCGAAAGAGAAGCCGAGCCTCTGCTTACCAGGCAAGGTGGGACAGATGGTGAGGGTGTCGCTCACTGTGGGCATTCTGCGCATGATGGGGCTGTCCGCTGCCCAATCAGATTCCTCCGTCAGGAAATCATCTGCCATCATTGATTCGACCCCAGGGTCCTTTCCCTCTGTCAGAGCCGGAGGAGAGTCACAGGGGAAAGGGTCATACACACCGAATACCTGCATTGTCACCATTTCTAGAACCAGGAAAGCATTAGCGTCAATTTATTCACAACCTACTGTTGTGTATAGTTACACAGTTATTGTGCATTTTTATTGGAGGCCAGCTTGACTGGCATTTGGTTTTTGCAATCACAGTCAATGTGATGTAAACGCACCTGATTGGTTAATGGAAATTGTATAAGTACCCAGGGGGTGTGTAACTGTAGCCGAGTTAATGGCCGACAGGGAATCTGTGCCACTGTTAGCCAAGTACGTCTATGCTATACTTGTTTAATGTGCTCAATAAATGAGAAGAACTTTATTTTGCAGGTTTCTTATTTGTTTTTAATGAGAATACACGACACCTACTTCCTCTGCAGGCCTGAATGATGAAGACCTTTGGTTTTCCCATGAGCTCGGGGCATTCCTTGTTGTTGAAGACGGCAAAGATCTCCTTCAGAGGGACTTCCTTGCGATCTATGCCATAAATCACTCCCTCTCCGCCATGAGCCATCAGCACGATGAAGCAGCAGGCCACCTCCCCACCGTCACGTAGCGAGTTCTGGAAGCTTTTCACAGCTGGCATAATGGCCTGTTGCAGACAGGTTGGGTGAGAAAATCACCACAGGGGTAGATGATTTTGGCTGTTTGTATGCAGTCTGTCAGCAGAATTAAGCTGAGACTGGGAGAATATGTCTAAGATGCAGTCCACTCCTTTCCATCTTGCTTTCACTATGACTTTGCAGGCAGAGAAGGCATACAGGTCAATCATGGGGAAAAATGACTCCCGTGACAGCACTTTCACATAAAAATATATTCATAGTAATCTGCTGTGATTCTATCTGCTAATAGGCTATCAGAGGAATTTGACTGATAGCCATTTTCCTGAGGAGGTGGATTTATAATTAAGTCTGTTTCAGGTGTAGTCTAGGAAGTTGTCAACACTCCTTACAGTAGTAATGAAGTCATGCTGATATTTATTGAAATAGGAAATTTGATGAAAAAGGGTTCAGAAATCGTTTGAAGTTTGAGCATTAAATAAAATGGTTCAAGGAAAAGGGTTTTTCACTCAACATTTGTTTGACAGGTTGTGAGTCCAACTTTGTACAAAGAAATGCATTTGCACTTTGTGCTACATGAAGTTTTACTCAATTGTCCACCTTTGTCCTAAACCTAATCATACCTCCCCCTTCAGGTCATTTTTAGTAGTGCAATCGAAGGAGTATTTCTCAAGGAGCTTTGTGATGATGCCTCGGTCCTTGGTTGCTCCCTCTGTCCATCTTCTGACACAGGATGAAGGCCTCCCGTCTCCCTGACAGGTTATAAACAAAACCCTGAGGCAGAGAGGAGATGGAGATTAATGTGTGCATGTGTGTGTGTATGTGTATGCATGCGTGAGTGCGTGCGTGTGCAAATGTGTGTGTGTTTGTGTGCAAGTGTGTGTGCGTGTGTGCATGTGTGTACACATACAGGGATACAGAGCTGAGTTCATACACATATAGAGCATTCATTCCTGGATATGGCTATTATACTTTTGTTTTGACATAATGTTTTTGTTCCCAACCAACGCTTGGGCTTCTTAACAAAGGGAGCCAGATTTTTTGCCAGACGTGTTCTGGTATATGTCTGAACCCATGTCGTTGATAAGATGAGGACATCTGTAACAGGTGATGTGAATTAATCCCAAAGCAGAGCACATGCAACTCCGTGTTTCACAGAGGGGTTGATGTTTTAAAGATTAGTTTCACCCCTTTTTGGCACCAAATGTACCGCTGATGAGTATGTCCAAAAAGCTCAATGTTTGTTTCATTTGACTGAAAATCATGGTCCAGATAACTCTGCCATGACCACCAGGTTCACGCAACTGACATAAAATGTTTAGTTTTGAGACGTAATTTTCAAAAGATGCCAGGCTTTCTGTAGTAAAGAAACCATCGCTGATAGCTGCTTTTTATATTTGGGTTGTGTTTGCCTCCAAAGACAAATTCCTGATTAACAGGAACGTTCTTAAATATTTTAAGACATAGAGCACCTCCAAAAGCTGTATTAAACACAGAAACAGCGAGTGATTATAATGGAATGACTACTCAGAGACAGAAGAGGAGTTCACCTCATCATATGCAACTTCATTAGTCTTCTTGATGGAGGGACCTGAAGGAATGAAAACTGACAGTTTAGCACAAGTGAAAACAGTTATGTGAACACACTGGAGAATAAGTATACGTGAGTGTGTTTACCAAGAGTGCTGGATTCAGCTCCTGGAAGGTTCTTTATTGCTTAATTAGCTCAGCAGTTTGCTCCTTTTGACATTTTTAGTGAATGTTTATACAAACAATCAACTGACCAAGGGCGTAGGTTTGGTCTCAACACTGGTAGGGACACAACAACCGAGGGCACATCGGAATTATCTAATATGACTTCACTCCAAGATAATGCGAACGAGTTCGCTCAAATATAGGTAGGGACATGTCCCTACCGTCCATATGCAAACCTACGCCCGTGCAACTGACAATTCTACATAAACACAAAAACTTCTGTGTGTTCTCAAGACATATTTTACTGGAGTGTGTTTTTGGAAACACACTAAGTAAATGTAAAGAGCTATGTAACACAGTTGACCTCTTCACCCTGCTAAATTGGTTAGAATGAATACATTACATTGTTGTCATTTGCCAGACACTGTTACCCAGAGCAACTTACACAGTGCATCTAATAAAGTGGCATGAAAAGTGCCTAGATTGGCATGTAAGTGCAAAGCAAGATCTAAAAATTAAGCGTTTTGAAGCAGATGCAAGCTGTCACTGGTAGCCAGCAGAGGGAGATCAGAGTGCAGACCACACCCACAGTGTCTGTCACCACTGCTATATGATTGGTATACAGGTATGTATGTTTCTCCACACCTGGAAATACAGGTAAAATTATGTGGCACTAACCTGACTGGTCTCCCTGGCCGCTTTTAAGCTTCAGTCCCTGCCCGCAGTTCTGCATGTCCTCAGTAGAGCTGTTCAGATACTGACGGATTCTTGAGTCATTCCTGGGGAGCTTGTCCAAGACCTTTTTCATGGCATCCAGAGATCCCTGCGGTCCATATTTTTGTAGAATCTCTGCTACTATCTTACTCTTATCCAAATCCCACTTGTCCTTCGGAATTTTGTCCAGGTACAGAAACATCTTACTGTATTCTTTTGAATCCAGTTCACTTAAGATATTACTCATGTTGTCCCGCCATCTGGCTTCAATCTCCTCCATACCTGTATTAAGGATGGGGGGAGTCCCATTGGTTAGGCTACCAGTACGTTCATTCACAGACCAGAAACTTCGCTGTCAGTTATAACTGTGGGTTTACCCATTATTGCTAAAATAAATTACAGTTGACCCTCCCACATCGCGGCTTTCCACATCGCGGCTTCGATTTGTCGCGGGTCGGCAATAAACCATTAAATGGGATTTTTTTGGGAGCCTTGATGCCTTCCGGGAAACCGCGTAACACTGCAGACGACGCGCGTAGCAGACGAAAAATAAAGAAAACGTAAAAAAGTTTAGTAAGTCAGAAATGCACTATATGTGTGTGTGTGTGTATATATATACTAGTTTAGTAAGTCATAAATGCACCACCACATCGCCACCCCATATATATATATATATATATATATATATATATATATATATATATATATATATATATATATATATATATATATATATATATATATGGGGTGGCGATGTGGTGGTGCATTTATGACTTACTAAACTAGTATATATATACACACACACATATAGTATATATACATATAGTTATTATATAACATTTACAATGTATCACATTGTCTGTAGAATATTTGGTTAATTATTCGCATCATCTTGGAAATTATGAGCAGTTGTTTTAACGATTTTTTGTTGTTAGATTTCTACTAACTTGAAACTGAAACTAAAGACGAATTAAACAAGCGGAAGAAGAGAACATAACTCGAAATAGCAAGTATTCGACAAAACAACCAGCAAATTGAATAATCGCTTTAACAAAGGTGTTCAAGTAAAAGTTCAGTATTACCGAACTATATCTTTACTCGTTAATATCTACCAAATACCTAGCTGTATAGCCTACTGTGGTTCAACGTGCGGAACAATAAGGGCGATTAACATATTTTTTAATCAACATATTTTCTGTTAAATCACAGTAAATTAAAAACAATGGCAAATAACACGTGTATTCATAATTTTCACGGATTGTAGACCCAGATAATAATCTTACCTGTAGGTTACAAAGAATCTAGGTTGCGTAAACTTTCCAAAGTGATTGCAGCAAGGTATTAACTTCCTTACTCGTAGAGGACACAGTCCTGAGGTAGGATGAGCTAAATCAAGGTCGGATGTCTGTTGGTGGCGTTTTCGATAGCTAGGTGGAGAATGCTCTCAAGCAGAGGTGTGTGCGACACTTCTGTAAATCCCGCCGCTCCCACCAAAGTTATGTCCGGTATTTCCGGTAACGTCTCCCCTCTATTACATTCCCACCATTTTCCAGCAGTATCTTCAGGTAATTTATTACCGTTCGCGTAACAATGTTCCATACACCCAACTATAACACCCACACGTTTTTTATACATTATCAATTTTATTGAAGAAAGTATTAGTCACTGATCTATTAAATAATCCGTATTCTTCAGCCAGAAAGAATGTATATGTACAGTATTGTGTCTTCTGCCATTTCTGCTTTTATATAACTAAAAACTATTTATTACTTATATAATAAAAAATAAAACTAAAGCCATTCATCTGAGCAGTAAGTGTTTAAAAACACTAAATAACATTGAAGTAAAAACAAAGGAACATTAATACAATGAAAAGTAACAAAAACTTCTTGTGTATTTAAAACAAGTCAGTATTTTGTGTGGCCTCCCTTACGATGCATTACTGAAGCAGTTCACTTTGGTACTCTCGTGAAATTTTTTCAACTAGTCCTGTGATAAATTCTTCCAAGCTTCTTGAGGCATTTGCCATAACTGTTCCTTTGACTTTGGATTTTTGTTCTTTTCCCAGTTCAAATGATACTACACAGCTTCAGTTATGTTAAGGTAAGGTCTATTGAGATGGCCAATCTAATACCGTGGGTGTTCCTTCTGCAAGCTTCCGCTCTAAGTAGGTCTTAATTATGCTTGCGGAATGTTTGGGGTTGTACTGAAAGTTTTTGCCAATCAGTTCTTGCTCTGAAGGTACAGCATGATGAAGCAAGATCTGTTTATATGTTTATAGAAATATATTCTTCAGTTTGTGTATTACCAAAGACAATTATGAGCACCCACCAGCTGTTTATTCGCTTAAGTCATCCGCGAAGAAGAAGGAGTGGTGCCCGTCTTTTGTCGGCTTGTATGTTTTATACATAATTGAGTCGGGTGGCGCTGAGCGCCGAATGAAGCCTTCCGATAGGCTCACTCGCAGCCAGCGGCTCACATTACCAGCCAATCAGCACACTGCAGTGGTGTGGGTGCTCGCTGCAGCACGGGTGTTCCTCCACTCCCCTCATTCGAACAACATAAACCCCTACAGGAAACGGCCTACAAACACGGCCCAAGCCAGACGACGACTTACAACGTGCTAACTACAGGGGTGTGAACAAACGTGACCCTCAAGATTTTTGGAATAAATTGTATTATATGGGAACAATAATACTTTGCTCTGTGGAATGATATTACGATTAACATGAAAGGTTTTAAGCAGGAAAAAAACAACTAATATGTACATCTTTTTAGAGCATGTTTTTGTTCCTATTTACTCAGGAGTATGAATAAATATGAAGGGCGCTGAATAATCTGTCCAGATGATAGTGATGTTCATGTAGTACGTTTAAGCTGTTTTTCTGTTCCTAAACAGTCGCTGGGTGCTGGCTGTATCCTCAGATGCTCCAGTTACACCGAACTTTGTGCTGTTTGCTGAACCATCTGCCATGATTACACTCCAGAGCCTGGAAGTGCAGTTTGGCAGTATGACTAAATGAAATTTCAGCTGACATACAACATGACCCCGCCTCAGAAACAAACCCTCGGAATAAATCCTTGAAACTTCTGGGAAAAACCCTTGAAATGAACACTTGAAGAGTTTTAGTGAAGCTTTTGAATGAAACCTTCAATGAAGCTTTTGAATGAATACCTCGAAACGAACCCTTGAGGCCTTTGAATGAAGCCTTCAGATGAAATCGCTTTAATGAAGGACAGTATGAGCAGCCTCCACTAAACCAGAGAAAATATCTCTGCACATTAGGATTTAAGCAAAACCATAGTGACATGTTTTATTCAGTATCTGTGTTTATTACATAACATGGATATAGTACAGTAGATATTGATCAAGGACAGTTAAAAATGTCAGATTAGCACTGAGTAAGTATATGTAAATAAATTATGACGCAGTCTGATGGGACTGTGAGAAGAAGCTCATGCCTGGATGTGGGAAGTCACAGACAGACCAAGACAGCTGGACCGAACGCAGCGCAATATCCAAGGACACACGTCAAGTTAGGTTTGGCGAAGCAGTTTAAAACCAGAAGCTTTTTTTCCCCATTAGTGTGTTTCACATATGAACAGTCAGTGTGCAGAAATAAACACCAAATATTAGTATTCTTTTTAAAGAGCATCGTCACAAAGGGCTACTCTCACTGTTGCTAAGCAGCGGTGTTCTACGGTAACCTAGGTGATCCCGTTTTCCCACCAGGGGTTTACAGAGAGAGGATTGACCACATCAAGATCCTGTGACACACAAGCGATTGGATGAAGAGTGCAGAAACAGCAATCGCTGGGACCAAAGGTCAGCTGGGATTCAGGAGACCCTGAGAACACACTTGGACAGGAAAACACCAGTATGCTGTACAGAGATATGAAAGCATCCTCTAAACCCACACCTCAGATAAGAAGGGCGTGTCAGTAACAACACTGCAACTGTTACAGTCTCTGTGTTTTTGGGTTTTCCAGCTGTGTTGAAGATGAGCTTGGGCCAACAGAACAGGCCACAAAAGGTCAGTGGTGCTCTACAGCCTGCTACAGACAGATACCAGCCTACCACAGGGAGATACATACCAGAACTATTAGAAATCATAGATTAATACAGTCTGCTTCAGAGAGACACCAGCCTAATACAGAGGGACACCAGCCAGAACCAACAGAGATCAGAGACCAGTACATCCAGCTTCAGAGATACCAGCCTTCTTTAGAGAAATACCAGCCAGAACCATTAGCAATCAGAGACTAGCAGTAACTTTGACAAAACCAAAACTATCTGACAGAATTTGAAATTGGTGAGCACTTATATAACACAATGAAATATAAAACTGAAGTCTTTGACCTTTCACCTGAACTCTCTTCCTTCACCCTCACCTCTTGACACCAGGAGCAAATAGTCAAAAGCAAGCTTTGAACAGTAAAACGTCTAGCATAAGACAATATGAAATGCAGCAAATTACAGTTTCAAGGTAAAACTGACACACTGCAACAGAATGCAACGTATGACACTGAAGATGGTGAAGTAAAGGTTTCAGTCATGAGCCTCCTTTTGCTGAGCAGCGCTGATCCTTCATCAGAGGAGGTGGAAACGCAGCACTCAAGCCAAGCCTGCAGTGAGGAGGGAAATGACCCGGCTTCTGCTGCTGGGCTCCCTACAGAAACGACTGCACACTGCATCCCTCTTCTGCCTGACAGCCCTACATAACTGGTAACGATATTAATACTGAACATGAGAAATACAGGCCAGTTCTGTGTGGGGGTTAGCCTAACGTAGCCTACTGTGAATGAACAGTGCTGGAACGATCTCATAGCACACTGAACAGAGGGACCCTGCCACTCAGCCAAACTACAGCAAACCTGTCAGATCACCTGACACCTGTCATCTCACCAGGACTAAGGTGAGTGGCAGATCCAAACCACACGGCTTTTATGAAAGGCAGGGGTGAACTTCGGTGAAATGTAATAAAAGGAACAAAGTGACCTGAGAGGTAGATTCATACAGATGGGTCTGAAAATGTGTTCAAAAGCACTATTGCAAGACCTGTGGGGTGGGCAGAGACATGCCTTCACACGTTACCTCACCAGAAACCCAACACGTCTGGCTCTCCGTTTCCCTAAACATCCTTACAAGGACGTTTCCTGAGCTCAGGTCACAGCATCAGTACTCCAACTGCAGTAACCCAACACTCTAACTGCACTAAAACTGTACTCTGTGGTGACTTGTTAAGGCTTGGATTCCACACGCACTACACATTTTACACAGAGAAGCGGCCGCAGGCTAAGTCCACAGCTCAGACCCTGCTGGGGGCCAATGAGAGCTTCTGAAGCAGCTGTGTAGCCAATGGAAAGACAGCTTTCCTGTGGGGTGGCTGCGATATTAGGAGCTGATATATTAACAGGGGCCCACACCACTTGGATCTGGAACAACCGCAAAACACGTGTGAAGCGTGAGAGGATGGATTCTGCACTCTGACATAGTGTTTACACATGTCTGCTAACGGACTTATGCTATTTTGGTAGATACACTTCCTATAGATAAATCTTCTTTTATCAAATAAAGAAACAAAAGACGATGACAGATAGAGTCAGCAGCCCCCAGGGAGGAATGCCAGTGTCTCTTGGGTGGGGAGGGGGCCCGGGTTTGGGCAGGGGGGGCCCGGGTTCGGGCGGGGCGGGCGGCGTTGCGTTTGCGTCTGTCAGCCGGACAGCAGCGGGAGCTCGTGCTCGCTGGAGGAGCTGACCTGTCTCTCCACCGCCCGCTGTGCCTTGCAGGCCGCCATCCTGCCGCGAATGTCCTGCTTCTTCTCAAAGTAGTCCACCAGGGGCGGCTCCGTCAGCAGCGAGGCCAGCACCTGCTCGAAGGTGATGGACCAATCACCGTCCAGCGCGCTGCCCCGCCGCTGGTCCCCGCAGCCAATCAGCACGGTGTCGTCGGCGATGTCCTCGCACTGCAGGGAGCCGGCGCTCACCATGGAGTAGGAGGAGACGGAGGTGTCGTCCTTGGCCTCCTCGTCAGAGGCGGGGGGGAGGGGCACGTCCAGCTGGGCTTCCTCCAGGGCCTTGCAGACCTGGGCCTGTCCTAGGCTGCCTTCCTCCACCGGGTCCTCCTTCTCGGGCTGAGGCGGCTCCGGGACCAGGCTGGCGCCGGCCTGGACGTCGGGCCTCTTGGCGCCGTTGTTGGCGAACTTCTTGCCGACCTCCCCGATGCGCAGGAGCAGACTGGCCACCGTGGCGATGGCGTGGTACAGCTCCTGCTCCGACGGGTCCTCGCTGAACATGTTGTACAGCGTTTTGCACAGCTCGATAAACTGCTCCTGTGAGAGAGCACACACGCACACACACACACGCACACGCACGCACACACACGCACGCACACACACACACGTACACACACGCACGCACACGCACGCACGCACGCACACACACACACAAACAAATGCATGCACACACACAGGTCAGAATCAAACACACACACACCAGAGACTTGTCACATTGTGCTGCTGTGGTACTTTGTGCGTGCATGAACTCCACAAAGTGCATCCAGACCATCTATACAGCACTGGAATCAAGACCACCTCTCCAAAAAGCACTGCTTTCCAAATGCAGTCCAGTCTCTAACCATTGGTCAGAATGTAGTCCAGTCTCTAACTATTGGTCAGAATGTAGTCCAGTCTCTAACTATTGGTCAGAATGCAGTCCACTCTCTAACCACTGGTCAGAATGCAGTCCACTCTCTAACCACTGGTCAGAATGCAGTCCACTCTCTAACCATTGGTCAGAATGCAGTCCATTCTCTAACCAGTACAGTAGCAAGGTCCAGCTTTCCCCTGCTTACCTGGTTCATCCTTGGTAGATCTTTGATTGTCTCTTTCTTAGGTTCCTTCTCCTTGGCCCACATCCTCAGATAATACTTGTAGTCCTTCACCTTTTCCTCTGTGAGAGACAAACCACGTTAATGTTAAAATCACAGGCCAATGACACCGCATTCATGTTAAAAATCTCAGACCAATGATGCCAATGAAGAAATTGCAGTAATATAGTACAGAAACACTGCTTCTGAGCCTCTAAATAAAAGGCTACAATGCTTGTATGTAGGCTGTAATGTATTTGTATTTGACGTGTTGTAAATCGAAATTAATTGACCTACTGCTCATTACTGCTATGGTTCATTACATAAAGTAAGTACTGTTTCTATCGGTAATCATGATCAGTATCTCGCACATATCAATCAAATAATAATTATGATTTTGCAGGCGTAAGCTTACTTTCATGCAAAGACACCATACCAAAAATGTTTCCATACCATTGACCCCATGCTGTAGGAAGATGTTGACATCACTACTATGTTACAGCACTGATGTAAGGCCATTAAGGACTTAGTGGATGGGTGCTCACTTCCCATTCACTACTCTGCAGTGTTTCCCATGTTGTCCAGCAGAGGGCAGCACAGAATCAACATAGGCCAGCATTGAAAAGGACTCGCAGCCCAGACTGAATCTAAAATGCTGACAATCCCCTCTATTCAAATGAAAGACCAACAGCAAGAGCCTTCAGTTTTGGTAAAAACCGCCCGACATCTGTAAAAAGAGCTGAATTTTGAATTCAAACAGCAGCAGCTTACCTTTCTTGTCCTCCAGGTTCCCATTGCCTGATGGGTCTCCTGGCTCTGCTGTTTTTACCTCCTCGCCTGTGTAGAAGAACGACACCACAGACCTGTCAATACTTACTGTGGACTGCAATACTGAGTCTCAGTGCCCAAACTGGACTACAATACCCACACCCTCAGTGCTTGCAGGACTACAATACCCACAACCTCAGTGTTGCAAAACTACAGTACCCACAGCATCCGCGATCCTAGTACTAGAATGCCCACAACCTCACGCTTGCTGTTCTAAAATATCTACACCATCATGACTTGCAGGGTACCAACAGACCTACAACAGCAGATAATGTGGACTACAGGAGAGAGAAGCACTTGCTAGTACCAGGTGGTTGAGCATGGAAGAGGTAAGAGGTGATTCCTAAGGTCTATACGCAAGGTGTGTTACAGGTGAGGGGACAGACATTACAGACCGCAGTTCAGATCAGGTCCACAGCTAAACACAGACCGATGGGTAAAAGGCTGCGGGAAACTCAGAAGCACCACCGGCTCAAAGAAGAGCAAGGGGCGGGGCAACGGCATGGCCACAGAGGGGTGTCCCAGAGGAGGGGGTGTGTGATGCAGAGAGAGCACTGGAGGCAGTGCGGTGTGAGGGTGAGGACAGTGTGGTGGTGTGAGGCATGGGAGGGCAGCGCTGCTGAGTCACAGAGAGAGACGAACCTGCGGCCACTTCCTGCAGCAGGAAGTCCACATCAGACAGGAAGGGAGAATCTGGAGTGGCGGGAAAAACAGAGAACACAGAGAGGGAGAGAGGAACCGAGGCGGAGAAAGGGAGGAAGAACAAAGAGGGCAACAAACAGAGAGAGAAGCAGAGCAAACAAGACCATGAGATGAAGATATCACACAACGAAAGGTTAACTCTTATCCATTAGTATAGGACTGGGTTCTCCCATGCACACTAAACATGCAGGGGGATGAGCTTTGGAAAAATGTTCAGCTGACACAGAAAAAAGAAACCCCATCATCCACACTGCCCAGCTGCTACAAGAGTCACACCTTTCAGGCAGAAAGATTACATGTGAGTCTCTGTCTGTGTGCAGGCATGTGCATGTTTGCACACATATATAAATAAATATATATGTGTGTGTGTGTGTGTGTATGTGAGTGTGAGAGCGTGAGTGTGAGAGCGTGAGTGTGTGTGAGAGAGAGATACAGACCCTGTGGAGTGGCATCATCAGTGAAGAACTGTGTGGCCTCCAGCGCTGACTCCGCCTCCTCTGGACACAGAGCTGTGGGGGGAACAGTAACATCAGCATCACCTGCACAAAACTCACACACAACTGATCCCAGAACAGCATCGCCTGCACAGACTTAACACCTAACTGACCCCTGCACATCACCTTCACAACACACTCTCCCCAGAACAGCCACATTTCTCTCTCTCTAAAGCTGTCTGAACCGCAAACACACAACTCATTCGCATGGTGATGAGCTATCAGAATCAAAGGTTCTGCTGTATTTCTCAAGCTGAGGAGAGAAGAGAATGCAGGTGCACACATGTAAACACAGGTGTATTTGAGGGGCTGACAGCTGGACCAGGTGGGTAAACATCTATTCATGACAGAGATGGGTAGAACTGAGACTGACAATGACAGGTGAATACAGGTGGATTGATGACAGTGACAGGCGTTCTCTTGTTACCCGGAGGCAGGTGCAGCTTGTACAGGAGCTTCAGTTTCTCGGTCATATCTCCATGGTACATTCCACCTGGAAACAGGTGATCAGAGTGTGGTTTTATTCATACTGCAAGCACCAGGTCAGGCCTGAGATGGTGATGTTAGTCTCACCACTGATATAATGAGAGGCATTGAAGAGGCCTCACTCACTCAGTCCCGTGACGAACTCTTTGAAGTTGATGAGGCCGTCCTTGTTGTGGTCCAGCAGGCGGAAGAGGCGGGCGGCGAGGGTGGGGGTGTGCAGGCCGCACCCCCAGGGGGCCAGCGCCCCGAACAGCTGGCTGAACTGGCCCATGTCGATGCGGTACTGCTCCAGGTACGGCAGGCTGGGGTCATGGCGCTCCGCTGCCGTGCTGCTCGCACCCCAGTAACAGCTCAGGATGTGTTTCGCCTGCAGAGAGAGAGACAGACAGACAGACACACACACACACAAACGCACACACACACAGACAGAAACACATAGACAGAAACACACACACGCACACACACACGGACGCACACGCACACACACAGACAGAAACACACACACGCACACAGACAGAAACACACAGACAGAAACACACGCACGCACACGCGCACGCATGCACGCACGCACACACACACACACATTGGTCATTGAGTAAACACTCATAGCAGGTAAAGATGCAGGGATATGGTGGCAGTGGTGTAACGCTCACTAGTCTCTCTCCACATACAGGCATCTGATACGGCCACAGCACACGCAGGTGTCATGTCAGCTCTGGCTAAAATGTCTGCTGCTGTGTGATACAAGCACCTTATCTGGACATGAGGTCTCGTCCTGGATTAGACCAAATCAGGGTGTGTTTGTGACGGAATGAGAACACAGAGTGGAGGAAGAGGAGAGCAGAGACCAGACAATCTCTCACCTTAAACAGAACATACAGCTCCTCCAGCTCCTCGATGCTGAAGGCAGAGTCTGTCATGATGGCCCTGACCTGAGAAGACAGCAACGTAAGGATATTCATGTGAACGTCAGGATACACACCTCAATATCAGCATACTCGTAGTAATATCACAATATGAGTATATGCACCTCAATATCAGCATACTCATAGTAATATCACAATATGAGCATACGCCCCTCAATATCAGCATACTCGTAGTAATATCACAATATGAGCATATGCACCTCAATATCAGCATACTCGTAGTAATATCACAATATGAGTATATGCACCTCAATATCAGCATACTCGTAGTAATATCACAATATGAGCATACGCCCCTCAATATCAGCATACTCGTAGTAATATCACAATATGAGCATATGCACCTCAATATCGGCATATTCACTGCAATCTTAGGATACACACGGCAATATCACGATACACACCTCAATATCAGCACACATGGTAGTGTCAGCATCACTATACAACATCAAAAAATACACACTGCAACAGACACCGCAGCACAACACAAAACAGCAGCCAGCAGCAGTACTCACCACACTCCTCTTTGCGGTGTCCTCCAGTGACTGGATGACCTTTAACCTCTGTTTGAACCTCATCTGTTCAATGACGTCTGCTCGCAGACTGCCGAACTTCTGCAGTGAGACAGAGAGAGTCAGAGTGCCCAAAGGGCACGAAGCAGGAGTTAGGAACAGAGTCTGGGAGAAGAGGTCTCCGCCAGGTGTAGTAGAGTCAGGGTTAAGAGAGACTCGCTCTCTGTAATGTGCAGTACAGTAGAATCAGGGTTGAGAGGGACTCGCTCTCTGTAATGTGCAGTACAGTAGAGTCGGGGTTGAGAGGGACTCGCTCTCTGTAATGTGCAGTACAGATGAGTCAGGGTTGAGAGGGACTCGCTCTCTGTAATGTGCAGTAGAGTAGGAGCTGTGAGGAGGCACAGTGGCAGTACAGGCGTGTTACTCTGAGTTGCACTGGTGCAGTGGCATTATGCTAGTGGCTCTAACATTAGCTGTGGATTAGCACTGTATGATAAATGGAGTAAACCTTAGTTCCTTAATGACAGAGTAATAGAGTAGTACCTGAATTCACCTGTCATAAACTGGCACAGTAGTGAAAGAGTAACATAGTTCTAGTGGAACAAAGGAAGTAAACAAGAAACTAGGCCTGAGTGGTGTGACCTCTGACCTCGTAGGAAGCCTTGATGAGCTCGAACACATCGATCTCAGGTGGGGGCTCGTCCCCGCTGGTCAGCAGGGCATGGAGGTGAGGGATGGGGGGGGACACCGTCTGCTTGTTAACAACGTTGTCCAGGTACCTGAGAAGACAGGTGAGCACAAGAGAGAGAGGACAGGTGAATACACCTGAGAGGGAACACAGGGGAAAGACACCTTAAAAAGAGGATAGGAGAGTATATCTGGCAGAGAGGGGACAGGTGAGTACAGCAGTGTCCCACCTGCCCAGGATGGTCATAGCCTCGCCCTCGTCACTGCAGGCCAGCAGCTGCTCCATGTTGGCATGCAGGACGGCCAGGGACACCTGGAAAATGACCTTGATGCCCTCGTAGAAAAAGCAGTCGACCAGCAGCACGGCGCTGTCAAAGGGCATGACGCTGAGGAAGAGCGTGAGGAACCAGGACAGCGAGATGGTGGAGATCACGCCCAGCTCCTGCATGCGCTCGTACAGCAGGGGGAGACACTCCCGCGTCAGCTCCTCAAACACGCCCTGATCCACCAGCGCACCTGGGACACGCGCAGGAACACGCACACGCAGGAACACGCACACGCAGGAACACACACACACGCACAAGCGGAAACACACACACACGCGCACATGCAGAAACACACACAAGCAGAAACACACACACGCAGGAACACACACGCACACGCACACACACGCAGGAACACACACACACACACACACAGGAACAC